>JAVQJL010102838.1:0-58266 GCA_036024295.1 Nannoperca obscura
CCCCCCCCCCCCCCGCTAATGCTCTACTCGTGCTGCTCTTAGTTGTGTAGTGTAGTGTGTATACATAGGCCTTAAATCCTCCCCGTCGCCTTTTCAGCTTGATAGTGATGCTCCAGATCCACAGGGTCTTTTTAATTCTAACAGAACTGTACACAACTGACCAACACATGGACCCGCTCACCTGCTTCAGTGGTTACACTTGACTTTTCACTTGCTTTCTGGTGGATTGTTCCCCTCTGGATTCAGAATTTCTCCGTATTGAAGAGGGTTGTTGTTGGTGGGTTTTTTTTTTATCATTAGGAGAAGCTATTAACACAGAAGGAGGTCTACAAGCTCGTACACTTACAGGCTGTGAATTTATTCTTAAACTTTAAATTTGAGGTTGAATTTGCATGTTTTTGTTCTTTGACGCGTGGAAAACACTGGACTGGGTATTTCATCAGGTTAACCCTTTTTTGTCTTGAGCCAGAGCTGGGATTTATTTTAATTTAATTTTTTTATTTAATTTTTACTTTTTGTGTATGTGTGTGTGTGTGTGTGTGTGTGTTTTTTTGTTTTAGTTTTTTAAAATCCAAATGCAAAACAGTTTACACCCGGCTGAGAGAGCAGAGCGCCGCCTCCGGAGCTCGTGTGATGGTTTGGTGTCCGTCAAACACGTTTATCGGAGGATTAATTTCCGCGGTGTGAATCAGATGAGAGCGCCGCGGCGCAAGTCGTTTTTTAATTAGACACCGGGCGCTCAGATGGAGGCGCAGGAGGGGCGGGGGTGGGGTGGGTGGAGGGGTTAGAGCAGCGGGCGCGGTGACGGGGGCGCGGACGCACGGCGGTGAGCTCATTACGCACATAATTAGCCCTTAAATTGATGCTGCATCCTGCCGTAATTGAAGATTCTCCTGCTGCCTGGGGACAGATATCTCCATCCGTCTCCTTCCTTGTGTGAGTGTGTGTGTGTGTGTGTGAGAGAGAGAAAGACAGTCTAAATGGCTTCTACTGGACTCAAAATTAGCAAGACATGTCTATACCTTTCTATTATTTTCTCATTTCTGACAGATAAAAACAACAGATTGGCAATTAGAGGACAGCCCCAGCTGCTGATTGGTCTCAGGTTCTCCCTTTAAAGCAAACAACATGTTAATGCACCCTCCTCACATCTGATGCTTTTAAAATAGCTATTCCTATCAAGTCTATGAAGTTAATGTGAGGAATCCCTTGTCGCTGGATCTTATTTTATTCATATTTTTTTACACGAGCCACCTGTAGGTCAGAGGTCACCATGGTCTGTTCACGTCATAGATCCTTCTCCCAATGCAAATGATTTGAATTCCATACTTGATTTTTCTTTAAAAACAATCAACTCGTCATATTTGGAGCTCTAAAGCTCCTCTTTTCACGTGCGCACAAACAAAACATTCTTACAAATAAAACTGTGATCTTTAATGGAGATTCAGCACAGGTTTAAGGCAACTTCCTACCATCAGTGCCCCCTCTGCAGTGACTGACAGCATGTCAGGGATTGGGAAGTTCTCTGTGGCTATGAGCTCCGAGTGGCTGGTAGAAGATTTACCCTGCCCGGACATCCTGTTAATGCCCCACCACAGGCTGCCACCGCCGGGGAGCTGGCTTTGGTTTCCTTCAAACCCCCCCCCCCCCCCCCCGCCACCCGAGCCTCACCCGTCTTTCCATTTTTATTGTGTTTTTTCTTTTTACAAATCGCTCTTCTCTGTGGGAAGCCAGGCCTGAAATTCTCCCCAGCATGAAAAAGAGCGGTGGGAGGGGGCAGGTTAGTGAAGGTTATTGAGGGAAAAGATTTGCGGAAAAGGTGGGAAGGAGGTGGGAGCATGAAGGTAAACGCTGTCAGTAGTGCTCAGTGAGGAACACGGCGTGCCATCTTCCGTAATGAGCTCTCATAATGACATAATGAGAGTTTCTGTTTCATGATGTGGGTCAGTGATTGTGCATGGTGCCCCCGAGCAAGGCACTTTAAGAATGCACAGTTTCTCACTCACCTCTAGTGACATCCAGTCAAGCCGATAGATTGAAGGTTCCAAGACTTGATTCCCATCGTGCCGTTTCAGTGTAGTTGGCATGCGTTTGGTTTGGGGACAGAAACCTCCGAACATCACACAACAACACTGAGACAGGAGGTTTTGAGATACCCGTCTCTCAGATACGTGTCACCACTAAATACGATGCACATGAATGGAAGTTTGCTCGCGCTGCTTAAAATAGTTCTCCACTGATGTGGTGTTGCACTCCTGTAACACTGACTCACAAAGGATGGATTTAAAAGCGTATCAAAATTGATGCAGCAGAACCAGAGATGTTGTCTTTGCAACCTGGCACCTACATTACCCACAATGCAACCCAAATGCCGACAGTTTGGTCGGAGATTGTGGGGTGCTATGCTAGCAGGAGCTAATTTAGTCTCAAGCCTGTAGTCTTAAGCAGAGACGAGGAGCTCATTTCGTTCTTACTCCCCAGATTTGTTTTCATTTCCAAACTTGTAGTCTTCTGACGTTGACTTAAGTGACATCACATGAGGCAATTTATCAGACTTTGAGCAGCTCCCTCTGGAGCCACAAAAGGCTTTTTATACAACTTTTTCTGCTTATGCAGTAGTATTCCCAAGACCTGTAAACCAACTTTGATGCGAGTTCCCCTTTAAAGCCTTGAAAAATTATATGCCAACGTGTCTTACCAGCAAAACGTTACTAATTACACAGAACTCGCATCGTGAGAACTGATTTGAGAGCTGCCATTTGAAAATGGGCTAGCAAAAAGCATTGCATTTATGAACTAAATCAAACACATTGAAATTGTGAAAAGAATAATATGGATTTGGTCTTTTTTTTATGCATCAGGCATTTGGTTGCTGTTTGATTACTTAGTGTCAAGTACCTAAATGTGGCACCAACAACAGTCCCTGCTCCAAACAGCAGTAACAAAGGATCAAGTCTTTGCAAATTTCTGGTTGAAAACAAATCAAAAACATAAGGTAGGATATTTTGGAGAGGTTTTAAATTTGGAGTTATAGGAGCATTTGGCTGAGCACACTGCTCCTTGTCTTCCCTGTACAGCAGTTTAATTTGCCCGTGGACCCACGCTGCCATGGAGATCCACCTCTGTATTTGTGCACTCAAGATAACTTCATCATGGGCTAATACACGGCGTAGAACCAATTCAAATAACCTGATTAGAAGAAAGATTGTCTATACTGTGAATGGGAATGTCCTATTGTGGAACTGGTAGCACAATGTTGAAAAAGAAGAAGGAGAGATGAAAAACAGCCTATTGTAAATGTGTTAGCAAAAGATTTCACAGAATGAGTGAAAAAGCAATGAGACTGAGGCACCATGTTGGGTTACACTCTGTGCTCGGAGATTGAAACGGTTGGGCATATGTAAACAGGCTGCATGTTTGACCAAGATTTGCCAGTTGTGTTTTCTATAAGCTATTACCGACTCTTTGTGTTGTGTTCTCACTAAAAGACGGAAATATAATTCAGTACTCCCCGCCTTCTTTAGCTGTTGGTTTTGAACCAGCCATTTTATTTAGAGAGTGAATGTTGGACATTTTATATTGTGTTCTTTTTCTCCCATTAACAGTGACTCTTCCCCGTCAGTTCTTGCTCTCTGTGACGCTTTCTGCCAGGCCCTTCACTGAGCCCATCTGCTGTGTGCGAGCGTTAATTAACCACACTGCCATTTCCTCTGTGTGCGCCGCGTTTGAAGGTGCTTAGAGTACACGAGTCAGCCTCGCAAGTTCATCAAAATGCTAATTCAGCCCAAATTAAAGTTGTGATTAACATTACACAGTTTCCTGTGCAGACAAATTGATCCTTCCATGAACTCTATCTCTCTCTCTCTCTCCCTTTCTCCGTGGGTGATGAGTGTCAGGGGAGAGAGAGACCTTCCTCTGGGATCTTCTTGTCATCGTCGCCAAAGTGGAAGAAAAACAGAAACAGCCCACAGTTGAAGCTAATGCTGTGTGAGAAAGAGCTGTGTCTAAATGCTAACAGTTTTCTCTATAACATAAATACAAGTCTTATAATACAACATTGTATTTTGTCCTATAAGTAATATGGATTCCCATGAACTTTCCCCCCTGCTTTTCAATACATCACATGCATATCAATTCATGTTTGTTTGTGTGCATGTACTGTACCTGTGGGTAGGCGTCTGCACTGCCTCAGACTGTGTACATATGTGAGGAAGCAATAAGCTGTAGCGCTGATGCTGTGACACAGTTCTGACTGTATTTAACCTGGTCTCCAGCTGCTTCTGCACCTCTCAGACACTGAAACAAGGCCCAGAGAGGTACAAAAAAAGAAATCCCATCAAAATTCTAATCACTTTTACCCAAATCACATTGTATTTTCTCCTTTAATTTTGTAACCGCTTCTATTTGGTTTCTTAAACCTCTGTCACCTTGAGCTTTACACATTCTCACATCTCTGCTGTCTACAAGCTATAAAATGTTAAATATAAGATCAAATTGTTGTGCTGAAATACAGATTAGTAGCCCCTCTAATGCCTTAGCTGTGCTAATTCATGAGAGAAAATCAAGCAAGCCATATGCTCCTGGTGCAACAGAGGTCTTGCCACATGTTTTTTTTTCTAAAACAACAGCAGCTTGACATTCCCGATGGGTAAATGACTTATTTAGGTGCATTCTGTAGTCTCTCTCTCTCTCTCTCTCTCTCTCTCTCTCTCTCTCTCTCTCTCTCTCTCATTCCCACTCACACACACACACACACACACAGATAAACTTCCCGTGGTAATGAAAGCCCCTGGCGTTCATCACTCTGTCTTAAGCAGTGGTTATTGAGGCATTAAATATGTCTACACAGGGCTCAGTGAAAGGCTGCCACAGATCAGTGTTCTCCTCTGAGGGGGCTCTGTTTGCATACAGACAGGTTGGGGGATTGGGAACGTGCAGCGAATGGAGCCTGGGAGTCGTAACTGGGTGCCCACCACTCTGGTGTTAGTGCCATTATGGGATGTCACTGTGGGAGAACTGCGGCTCTTCAGCGGGATTACTGAGATTCTTGCTGAAATTGAGCAGAATTGGAAATGTGGCAGACAGATTCTTTCCCAAGTGATACGTCCACAATACTGCCGCACACACACACACACACACACACACACACACACACACACACACACACACACACACACAGCCTTACAATCGTGTTCAAACAAATGCAAATGTGCCTTTATGCAAACATCTTCTGCCACTACAGGAACTCTAATGATGTTGTTGCTTGTACGAAAGATAAGTATACAGACTACTACAGGGGGATTTCAGCAAATGTCAATTTGAGCAGTGATGACATTTCTCACCGTTCTTTTGTCTTGATTTCTCCTTACAGCATGACGACAGCACCGGTGCACTGGTACATACCTCGGCAGCCTCTACTGTCTGTGATGCACATTTGCTTAGTATCAAATGTGGTGGTTTGCTGTGTTTTTTAAACCCTGCTTGCAAACAAAATTTCCCTCAGGGAACAATAAAGATTTGACTTGTATTAAAATGAACTGAAAAGGATCTACAGCGTAAAAGTAAACACTGACTGTAATTTCAAATCATTGTAAAATCGAAATCTACGGTAAATATGTGAGTACGACAATGGCTATTATGTAAGTCTTTTTTTGTGTTTCTTTTTTTTTTAGAGCACTTTATTTTACTTTGCATTCCAAGTTTTGTTCTGTGCTACTGCGGTGGACATCAGACCCACAACAGTGTCAGACCAGACCGGTGTAAATACATGACTCGGGCATAGGGGCCTTTACAGCTCAG
The DNA here is from genome assembly GCA_036024295.1 of Nannoperca obscura. Classification (NCBI taxonomy): domain Eukaryota; kingdom Metazoa; phylum Chordata; class Actinopteri; order Centrarchiformes; family Percichthyidae; genus Nannoperca; species Nannoperca obscura. Next base: position 5,800 of record JAVQJL010102838.1, read on the forward strand.
TAGCCTTCTTTCTAATGCGCTTGGGGGTCAATGTGCTGAGGCCACACTCCCTTCTGAGGTCCCTTCTCCTGTGTCATAAAATAAACATGCTTGGTGCGACCCTGGTGAGGGTGAACATTAACACCCCAGCCGCTGGCCCGGGGGTCGGCCCGGGGTCAGCAGCCTGTGGTGGAGGGAAGGACGGAGATTATTCTTCCACGCTGACAGCCGCACCAACATGGCATCAGGGTGGAAGAAACTCGCACGCCTGATGTTATGTAAATTCTGTCTGAAGGATTAACGGCACCACACAGACTCTTTTAGGTCAAAATAGTGATTTTGGCTTGTTGTTTACTCCAAGAAGGGAGCGGGACAGAATATTTACAGACCATATGTATTTGATTATGTTATGAGATTGATTTAAAGGAGGGAATATACTTTTCTTTTAAACGTTCTGCTTCAAAGTTCAGCAACATATTTATTTTTTTACTTTTATAATTTTGTAGGCGCCTGTCACAGCTTCAGCATTCTTATTTAATGTGTGTTTAGCATCAGAGAGCTTGTGCCATTTTAGTAAAACAAACAACAAAAAAATGTTTTATCTTAAAGCTGCAATAACTGATTTACTGGCCACATTGGGGCAGAAACGCAACTGTGACGTATTATTACCCTTTAAGTTGATATGCCAGACATGCTAACAAACAGTTGCTAACCATCCAGCAACTTTAGCATTCATCTAGAGTCACCTTTCTGGCCACCTATTGAATGCAAGTCCAATATTCATTCTTTTGTTAGCTCTGTTTTGCTCTCCAACTACTCCTGAGAGAATCATCTGGATTTTTAGCAGCTAAAGGCTCCACTAACTTCAGCTATCTTTATCTGTCTGCCATGTGGTGCTGTAAAGATTGTGGTAGCATACAGTAGGTGTTTAGAGCTTTTTTAATAAAAACAGCTGCCTGCTGGTGAAAATGGTGAGGGTGAACCAAACAGTAAAGTTTTGAAGCCATAAAAAAACAAAACAATGAGTCCATTTAAATATAAAAATAAGAATTACAGCTGCTTTAAGTGACTGCTGCAAGTAGTGTGGATGACATGTACATTTCCAGGTGTTTTCATGAATTGTTTGTAGCATGTCACAGGTCCAGAAACCAGAAGAGGCAGAGCAGAGTGGCGTGTGCCTCCACATTATTCAGCCTGGCATTCACCTTAACTGTGGGGAGCCACAGATGTCAGACATGGCTAACCAGCTATTGTAGAGAACAGGCACGGACATCAGTCCTACCAAGACTGGTCAGACTTGATAGTGAACTAGATATTCTAGACTGACATTAGAAAAAAAGAAAAGAGGGTGTGAAATCTAAGAAATGATTGACAGCCATTCAAACAGAGGTCAAATAGCACAAGTTTGCATGGCATTTTGCCAAATATGCTATTTGGTGGTGATTGTGTATTCCTACATACAATGTAAATCTACGTTTTCTTGCCTAACAAAGCAACTGCTAACAATTATTTTTAGAGTGTATTAATCATTATTCTACAGCCAGAAAACACCAAGATTACAATCCAGGAAAACAAGACAGAAAGTGAGGATTTATAAGGAAACTGCAAGCCGTAGGATTTATTTGTCCTTTTAGCCTATCCACAATGTGCTTATAAAACCTCCCCCTGCAACAATTAGGGGGGCATAGATCACATTCTTGCCTTTGCAGAGGCTAGATAACACCATAAGGCTTTGGGACATCTCATTCGCATTGGGAACGGTCTGGAAGATGCTTTACTAGATGGATTTATACGTGGCCTGCGCTGCTTCCCAGTGATTGAATGTCTGTGTGCATGTGTTGAGCTGACTCTGTGTGGATCTGTCAGGGGACTCATAAGGCAGGTTTGAATTAGGCATGAGATAGGAGGAGGATGTGTGTGTGTTTGTGTGACTCCGAGTACTTTATGGGGAAAGAGCGTGTAAATAGTGACCGGAGACAGATGTGGTCTCATCCCTGAAAGGCAGAGGATAAAAAATTATTGGGACAAGACCTCGGGATCAGGGCAGAGCAGGGCAGAACTTCAGGCATGTTGTAGTGGAAAGGAGGCAAAACATGTAAATGGCACAAACACACAGTCTTCTTTCTCTATTTGATGGCATTACTGGATGATAATATCCAGTTGCACAAAGTGAAACTGAATCTATGAAAAGTTCACACAATCTTTTTCATCTGTGCAGCTAACAGCTTTACCTAAGAGGTTAGCTATAGCTCTAAACACCACAAAGCCTATAAAACATGAGCTGGAGAGTTGTGAGAGACATAAAAGCAGTTCCTTTTAATGTAATATTGATTTACAAACCGCATGTTAAAACGTCTCCCGGTCATGGATCATTACATTCAACCCCTAACGAATTGCGCTGGTTGCCGAACTGGAGCCAGTGCACATGAGGCACTGGACATTTTTAGATCCACATGCACAGGTTTTGGGTGTCTTGATGTCTAGACAGTAGCAGACTGAGAGAAAAAATCTTGAACTAAAGAAAACCAAAGCAACAGTATCTTGATAAAAACTTATTTAAAACAATTATTAATCATGCTGTGCCTTGGAACTACTTAAATATGTAATTATAACCATGCCATCTTAAATTTAAAGTCATATTTCTTTTTTACATTTTCATATTAATTTGCTTAGATATGATGGCAGGCTGTGGGGAGGGTATTGGATTAGTTGTCAAGATCTTGTAGCCCCTGGTGTGTGTATTCACTGATGCCATCCAAGCGTTTTTACATGCCCATATTGATTAGTGCAATTAGAACAATTAGGCAAAATTACTGTCTCTGTTTTGACCTCACAACACAGTGTTGTGACAACAGGGAAAAATTATACCAATTAATTTGTTTCACTCAATTAATGTTTTGATGGTGTTAATGTCAGAAAGAAAAGCAAAATGTTGAAAGCCCTTGCTGAGGCATGCTAGCGATGCAATGCATTTATAAAGACACAATAAGACTCTGTCAGGAATAGGACGATACAGTTCTGGACTTCATTTCCGTCATTGTCCCTGGCGTTTACGCAGTCCAACAACCTTTTAGACTTCTTTTTTTATTATAACTTCTTCTATGAAGACATACTTTATAACATTACAACTGTGTTTTACTATATTGTCATACATAATTGCTTTATACAGCAGCCTCCACTTATGGGCGCCCACAGGAAGAGTTATAATAAACACTTATAATTGCTTATATGAATGCTAAATAGGGGGACTTAAAGTAAAGTGTGGCCATAATACTATCTAGCAGTCCCTTGTTTAAAAGCAGGATAAAAAGTAACTCACCATGCAACTAAACTCGTTTTTATAGTGAAAATATCTGTTGTATTAGAACGGTGGACTCTTTGGTCCTTAATCTGCCCTAGAAATGTAATTCAACCACGGTAACTTCAACAATGTTGTTGTATTTGACCAAACTGCAATAGTTTCCTAGAAAATAAATTGCCTCATTTAAATTACAGCATGTTGGCTCTGGCATGGAAACGCCATACGGAGTTTCAGATCTGATTCTGGTTTTCCTGGTATTTGCATTTATTTGTAATCAAACACGCTGAATGCAAAAATGGTAAACGGTTTATTTTAAAAGATTGAACATGACGAATACTTTTTGAATGAGTTGAATCATTGAGGACACTGAGGTCATGCATGGTATTTCTTCTGGTATTTTACATTTAATAAGCCATATATGTTGGAATGATTATTAATTATTTAATTGGATTATTGCAGACGTTTTAAACCCAATATATGGAAATCTGACTACTTTTAGGACATTAAAAATTAATAAAGCATTCAGCATTTCCCCACTGGAACCTTATTCTTGACTAATTGTAGAGAGCTTTGAAACAGCATTGAGACCTTCATCTTGGGAAGTAAAATGTACATGTTGAATGTAACTGAAAAGTTAGCTGAGGATCCTGCCTACAGCCTTTGAAGTAGTAAAAGTAATTGTGGTAGTTACTAAGTTAATTAAACTTCATGTGCAAAATATCATTAAGAGCATATTTATTATCCTGAAAACTGACTTTTCGTTGTGTTTTGTACCTCTCACCAGAGACTAAACCTGCAGCCTGTACTCATGCATGCAAGATCCTGCAGCAAATATGGCTCCCATTTACATTTTAATTCACCTACTGGTAAATGCTTCCACGTGACATTTTACTCCTAGAGGCAAGTTATGTTCTTCGTTGTCAACTATTATTATTTGTTTAGAGGCTTACACAGTGTATCCACATGTGTCGTCATTCAGACTTTATTCATAGACACTAGCCAAACAACAACAATAGCAACAACATCTTTTCCATATCTCATGCAAATGTTTGCAGTAACACCCCCCTTCACGCCTTGTTTTCCTGTGGTAACGTAGCATTTACATTTCATGAGCTTTCTTTCCCTTTTTTTTCCCCGTCCCCTCAGAATTGACTTGTCACTGGGTTGATTTACTGGGCCAGTCATTTCCATTAAGGCCAGTGGCTGAAACGCTCTCCCTGCTGCAGATGAATATTTACATGGCAGTTAACAGGTGGCGAGTAGTTTAATGGTGGTAATTGCTCCATGGCACGTGTAGCGGGAGAGGAGGTGTAAGACTTGTGTAGCTTGGGGCTGTCCCACTTCACAATCAAAGGAGACTTATATTCCAAGTTAGAAACAGCAAGAAACAGAACATGTGTTTCGCTGTTCCATCATATCTCAACGTGATTTTCTTTACTGATGATTCTGGTTTATTTTGACCACTGCTTGACATTTGTGTTGGATGGCGATAAGTTTAGTTTTCAGTGGGATAACTACTATTTTAATTTAGTGTGTTGATGTTAAAAAGAAAACAAAGGCCATATACACTCAAAACTTTGAAAATGATCATCATATTCCATAATGAAGCTCGAACATCGTGGATCCTAGATAAAGAACTACTTTTCTAAATATTCATTTATTGATGTCTGTAAATGTGGAAAATACACCACATTGAAGCATAAGATCAAGACACGTCCTCTGTGTCCTACATTTAAGAAGATAGAGATATACCTTTTCTAGATCTGTTATTTCACAATCCTTTTCTTTTCAGTGGAGAGATTAGTTTTATTGTCTGTCTGACAACCATGCAAATGTTAAAGCACTGGAATGTTCCACAAACCCAAACAGATGGACACGACAAGCCCCTCCTTTTCACTCTCAAGGAACATGACATCACCACATCTGTCGCTCCAGAGTGATGGCTGGCTGAGTGGGGAAAATGGGGAAGGGGAATGCACAGTGCTGGCGTAATGTTTTCCATGGCAAAACTCACGATGATGTTTTTACATTGATTGCCTGTGTATGTGTGAATATGTGTTTGTTATGTGCCTTGGAGAAACCTGTATGGATGGCCTACATGTTTATTAATACAAATATACATTTCACTTTAGCCTTCAAGCTCATTTATCTTCTACTCCCATTAAATGTTTCCGGATTTTACATGCATTTGAGTTTTTCCAGAGAAGCCATTGTTTTACCCTTTGGATAATGCTTCTTAGGAGCAGGAGAAAGATTAATAACCAACATGCATTTCACAAGGTACATGTATATGAAACATTATGGCTAAAGTAAATAATCAGTGTCAAGTGTCACGAAAACAGCATTTTCCCAGACCTAAGTTTGGCCTGGCAGTGCAGAATGTGTTTACATTGATTATACTTATAGATTTATGGATAATGATGACAGATGGAAATGCTATAATTAGCACAATTAAGCAGCAGAAACATCAGTTATTCACTGGATGGTGCAAATTCCAACATGTAGCTAAAGTGATTTATCATCGCAACTCATTGCAATGATAACCAGAAGCTAAAAGAAATGCAAATGCTCAATCAAAGTGGGCAAGCGAGTGAGAAAGAGAAGTGATAGAGAGAGAAAGAGAGAGAAAGAGAGAGAGAGAGATGATGATGATGTTGGAGAGAAAAGCAATAGGATGGATATGCAGTTCCAGACACAGAACAGAAGCTGGGAGCTTGTCTTCCCCTGCTGTGTGTCTGGCAGATTGCTATGGAGCCTGTCATTACAGCCAGCAGGGTGTCCAGCCACTACATGGCATTCAGCAGGGGAGGTGAATAAATCACTGGAACACACACAGTCCAGCTTACAATTCGCCTGACAAAGCCAAGACTGCCCTCTAGTCACACCTGTACTTTGTACGACTAAAGAACCAACATTAGTCTGACAGCTAAAGTAGCAGCGTTTATTGGATTGATTTTCCACAAAAGTAACACGCCGAAGCAAACGTCACATCAAACGTAAAGCTTAATTGTCAGCTTAGATAGTCGAAAGAGTAGATTGTCAGTGGGAAAAATAGAAACGAAAGAATATTCAATATACTGTCCTTTCAGCAACACTTTTATACAGAAACTACTTATGCATGTTCAGGATTGGCCCATGGGCTGGACTCCATGAGGAAAAGTCCAATGTGGGGCCCCTTGAATCCCAACCCTGACCCATTTCAATCAGTTTTCCTATAAATAACCTTCAAGATTTACAAAGCAAAATATGCAGAGACAGACTCGTACACTGCCTCTGGGCTGAACTATCAACTCCTGTCTGGAAGTTTTCTGTTATGATTTTCAGTAAAGGTTTCTCATATAACTAAGGGCAAAACCCTTTGTATTTGTTGATTAATCCAAACCGTAATTGTCACCTTTTTTTTAATTGATTCTTTATGATTCATTTCTGCATTTGTCCCAATTTCCACAAAACACCTGAAGATTCTAGTCTCACCCACAACCATTTCATTAGATTTCAAATTGCTAAAAGAATAGTTTGTTTTTGAAAATGATTATAAAAAAATCAAAGCACTAATACTGGATAAACAATTCCTTACAACATTTCGAGCATTTGTTGTTACATAATAAACTATTAAACCATTGCTCAGTGTAATAGTAAAAATATAATTTATGTCTTTTTAGAAGAGCATTTTATGACTATATCCAAATGATGACAGCTTTGTTACAGCACATAAAGAATACGCTGTCCTACAGAGCAAGTTTCACAAATGTCCTTTGGCCGATTTATGCACGACTGACATTAACACTACTGCAAGCGCTGTAACTACCAAATCTCTATGATACAATTAGAGATAATTGAAACATAACTGAAGGTTTTGGGGGGGGTTTCATCTTAATATGTGTTTAAAGCTATTTTTCTTACCATTATGTTAATAAATCCAAATCCAGGCTTGCATGTGTTTGTTTTATAGACTATAGTTTGTAGAAACTCTGAGCTCTGGTTGTATCTTTGCAGTGTTTTGGATCTTTTATGTGATTCTTTCTTCCTTCTTGACACCGGCATATCCAGTGTTTGACACTTTAACCAGGGCACATCTTAACAAATGCTCACACTGCTGCAAATATGGAATAATAAACAGCAGTCAGACTTCTGATAAACTATTAAAACAGTTGTTTTATTAAACAATGGTTCTGCTTTTATTTTACAGAGAATTGATTAATTGATATTATCTATTTTCAACAGTTTTAGCATTTTTTCCCCCTATTTTACACAAATTGCGTAGCTTTGGATGTTTTCTGAAGGTACGGTAGGTTTAGAGTCTGTATTACAGGCAGCATCGCAGTGGGTTATTAACTATGTAACTAAGCCATGTGCAATAAACGTCACATTTAAATAATAAATGCTATGTGTTGGAAAATTGTTAACGAGCTGCAGGGAGCTGGAGAAGTGTGGTCCCATGTTCACACGCTCCATTTCATAGACAGACTTAGAGGGCACGAGATGTCAGCGTCACCTCGTTTTATCCTGGAATGCAACGAGGAAAAGCATGAAAACCCTGCATTTGGGCCAGAAAATAATAGACTGTGCCCCTGGAAAGGCTGGCTCATTGGTTTGGACTGAGGAACGGCCTTCATGAGGAAGAAGACAAGCATGTATTTACATGAGACACCCACACAGGCCTCCATAATCAATCTTCCAATCTCTCAGGGAGCAGACTCAGCCAAGAATCAGTGTGTGGGATGGAAGTCATGGTAAACAGCATGAATCTTTGCCAGCAGTCTATTTAAAACCTTTATTTATCCACAGAACTGCAAATCTTTTCCTGCAATGTCATACAAAACATGAATGTTATGCACACGTTGGCATCTTGGGACTTGTGTTTGCCAACTTACCCATAGTCAGACAAGATTTCCATTTCATCCAAGTGTACACAGAGATAGAATACATAGGTTCGGGACTGTACTCCTGGTCTGTCGCTGCATTAAGTGGCCGTGCATGTCAGGAAGCTACAAAAAAAAAATTGCTGCACGCTTCTAAAGCTCACAAATTAATTCATTATCTTGTTTGTTAAATCTGTACAAAACTGGTGTACAGAGGGGTTACGTTTGGGACTATTTCTTGGCCTGTCTGCTGGATGTAGCTTAATATATCTCAGCAAGTGAGGTAGCAAGTAAACTTACTACACAGAAATATCTGTAGATCTAAAAAATCTGATGAATTTGATGATATGAGTCTTCTTCAGCTGCTTGATTTTGTTTTTTTTGGCACTGCATATAGCAGTGATTGAAATTGTTCCAGGTGTTGAGTAACTGGAGAAGCCATTTCTACACAAATGAAGGAGAAAAAAATGTGTAAACCTACAACAAGAAAGGGTAACGACATCGTCTGTCATTTCATTGAACCCTTATAATTTGCCTGTGTAAAAATATTAGCCATTTCCTGAGGATGTGGCCAAAGATTCTCTGACATCTTGAAATAATCCAGACATATTTAGAGCATATATAACTGGGGGGGGGGCAATTTTCAATACTTTCCAAGATAGACGCCATAATGCACATTTCACTCTGAAATACACATCTTATAAGCGAGACTGATGTTGAGCGTGGAGAATGGCAACAACACAATGAAGAAGTCATCACCAAGCAAAAAAATAAAGAAAAAGAAGGATTAAAGCATGGAGGAAATGTATGAGAAGTAGAGAGGCTATGGGTCATTTAAAACACCAGTCATGAACACTTCAGGGTGAATGAGTTCTCTAGTGTAATTACCAAGCAGATGTCAGTGTGACTCACCAGAGCTTAGCTTTGCCGATGCAATAATGGGCGACATGAGGGAAACACGAGTGTTCATGTGTAAAAAGTGAGTGTTTTCTGTTTGAAAAAGGAAGATAGATGGGTGGGGAAGTGGAATAGGTCGATGGTGTCGCTAATAAGTGCTTATTGCTTGGTGTTCTTCATGCTGTCTCATTTTCTCTTGAGCTTAATTTTCTGTGTCTCTGTTGTCGCACCTTCCCCCCCCCCCCCCCCCTCCTCTTCCTAACATCAGCTAGCATCAGCTCAGCAGACCAGAGGGAGTGCATGTTTTTACATAATCTAACAACCTAAGCAATAGTTCTGCCGGTTGATACGGGGAGTTGCATGCCAAACAGTTCCACTCAGATTTATGACTTGGCACAATCAGCAGAGCTGGCATAATACCTATTGCCCAATACATCCAGTGTCCAATTTCCCTTTCACAGTTGGCCAAACAGCACTGACAAATACTTTAAAAGTTTGTTTTGGCTTGCAGGTGGCAGATAGTTGACAGCACCGTGAGCCCCAGTGAATTTAAATAACTTGTGGAAATGTGAAAAAAGAATGCTGAAAGGTTATTCTGATTCTGTAATTCACAACCATTCAGTATCCATTCCAGTTAACACTAATAATCAGTGTGGTGGCAAAATAACCTCTGTTTAGTAGAAACAGATAGTCAAAGACTCTATAAAACGCTCTGGACTGAGGAGCTTGTAGGCTCACTAAGCGTGTGAAGTGGTTCAAATTTTAAGAAAGTCTTTAGCTAATATTGGACCTGTGTTTGCAGGGCAGACTACAAAATGCAGTCGTTACAATAAAGATTACATTTGAGAGGAGAAATGCTGGAATTGGCGACAAATCCTCCAAATAAAACAGCAAAATATGGGCCAGTTGCTGAAATGGCCGATGGTCTTGTTCTTCTGCAGAGAACAGTCTCAGAATTAAGGCTGGTTATTGAACTTAAATACTTTGTTTGGTACCGACCAAAATGTGGTTCTAGAACAGTTTTATTTTTCTATTTCTAAAACTGTATTTGGACAATCATTCGTTTTAGGCTGTATTTTGGGATTATTCTTGTACTGTTTTGTGCTCATACAGAATTAAACACGAATGCATCTTTTATTGCATCTTTTGTTTTATTAAATATAAACTAAGTACTTCTGAAAGTAAGGTATCTAACTGTGAAACAATAGCCTAAAAATCCTGTGCAATGTCAATCACACGTATTCACTTTAAAGTCAGAGTTTATTCTTCTTAGAACTGTGTGTTTTTGTTACTTTAAGTAAAGGATCAAAAGAAGTATTGATACTAAAACACAGTATTGCCACTGTTATCAAAGCCCTTCTTGGAATTTAACAGTTCAGATCCACTGGTTTAAAGTGTACAACGCTATAAACCTAAATCTTCATATTCTGGATAATAAATGTGAAGTCATACTGCAAGATACACTCCAATTGACAACTTAAATTTACTTTTTTTTTTTACTTTTATGTACCCGCGTTTGCATTGCAAATCTGTTTTGCTTGAGCTTAAGAAGTCATCTTGTCCTTTCTCTCTGTGCTTTGGCAGTTTTATGACCTTTGCAACTATGGCTCATTTAACATGGTTTACACAAGGAAGTGATTATTGCTCACTGGCAGACACAGAAAAAGCTCATGAATATAAATAAACTACACTTCAACCTACTTGTTAAACTTGTCCAACCATTATAGGGATCTTTTTCTGTGTTTTCTGCGAAGGTTTTCTGTTTATGAGTCATTTTAGCATTTTGAGATGAGTGTGGCATTTTGGTTATTAGGCCTTTATGCTTAACTTTAAGGAGAATTAACACAATTTTCCACTACTTTCTTAATGGTCATAGGTTTTGATGTTGCTGGTGTATTTTGCTTTTGAATTATTTAATCCAGTTATATTTTTGACTCTGTCATTAAGTTTGTTTATTCTCATAGCCATGACATTTTGAAGTTTATACAAATGAAAAATCACAATAGAGTCATTTTTGTATGTCGCTTTCATTTTATATCTCCACAAACATCAACTCTCCTGTTCTGGTTCCAGATGGAGTGCTGCCAGCCAAGAAAGGTGTTCGCTACAAACCCAGCTGTGTAAATTGTTAATTTTGAATCAGTAAACAAAAACCTGAGTCGTCCGCCGAGGCAAATATGATAATTGTTTGCGGATTATGGAGATCTGGCTGGCAACTCAGCAGAGGCTGTGAGTAAACGGGAAGAAAGCTCAGCTCAAACAAATGCAGTTACTCAGCCAATGGAGCAGTATAAGGATGATGGCACACACTGGCGTGATCCCTGAGGGAATATCCAGCATGTGGGCCCAGGAGGGTCTCTGCTCGAAAGGTTGGTTCAATCATTAAGACACATGAACATCCAGAAATAACTGGATTCTGTCTTAAAACTAAAAAACAATTTTAAAGCATAATCCGTGTCAGGCAGAGACAGAGAGTGACAGGACTAATCAAAGGCAGACAGAGAAAATTGCTGCCGGAGTTCTGAAGAAAAATGTATTTTACGTGTAAAGATTTGTAGTTACTTTTATTTAGGAGAAACTATTACACAACATTATTTTATTTTGTGGGAAAAACAGTATAGAAGTGTCTGACGTTTGACTTTGATACTGAACCTTAGTGCCCAAGGTGACTTGTTAATGGTGCAAAAACAGAAAACAATCTGTTAGGTGGCAACCAAATACCAAATGTGCATTTTGATATTCAAGGATAATTTAGATTAAAAGGAATATGTTATGTTATGTGCTGGACTATTTCTTGGCCGGGCACAGTTACTTCCTGGAGCCTTGTCATCACCATGAGGTTGCCAGGCAACCAGCAGAGACTCAACAGACGAGTAACCTGTTTATTATAGACATTAGAGATGCTGGAAGGTGGGTTTTGTTGACTTTGGACACAGCCAGGCTAGTTGTTTCCCCCTGTTTGCAGTCTTCATGCTAAGCTAAGCTAACAGGTTTTCTATTTACCATACAGATATGAAAATGGGATCAATATTTCATGAGCTAAAACTCAGCAACAAAGCTCATACACATATTTCCCCAAATGTATCTTTAAATATTTATGGCAATTTGCCTTTATTTGATTATATGTCAATATTGAGAGACAGGAAACACAGACCTGCATGCAAAGTTTGCCAGTTGGAGTTGAAATTGCAACGTCACGGTTACATTGTGTATTTTAAACTTCTCAACCATGACACCCCTACTTTGCTTATTCAGCTACAAAGTGTGACCCCTGAAGAAGCTTAGTGTTGGCTGTCCTCATCCACTTTGCCATCCTAAAGGGCCCATCAGTGTTGTTTGGCAATTTCTATGAACAGATCATAGCTGGCTGGTTAGCAGAGGCCGGGCAGAGATGTTAAGTTCCTTATGACATCAGCCTGCACAAGAAGTATGCAATTGCATATAAAAATACCACAGGGAAAATTAAATCAACACAGAAAGCAACAGTGTGTGTGTGTGTGTGTTTGGCTGTGTTTAGTCATTTTTAAACATGACTGCCATCTTCCAGTGCCGCTTCTAGTGACCTTTAAGGTGGCTGTCATGAATAGCTGCTCTTTAAAGGAAAATTGGCTATCTGATCCTTTTCTTTAGCAAAAATGGTGATAATTCTGTTCTGTGGTGTGACAATCTAATCTCTCCACCGCTGAGACCACAAACCTTTGGATCAAAGCCTGCCCGGGACTCCTCAACATGGTGTCCCTTGATCGCCTTTTCTGCCACAAAAACCAAATGCCCCCAAAGAGTGTGTGAACTGGCCACTCTGGGAAAAATGGAAAGGAGACTTTAATGTCTGCAACGACGTAAGTGGAGTTGCTCGGCACTCTTGTCATTGATACACAGCCGTTGTTGATGTCTCCCCTCTCTGTGTGAAGCAATGGTCTTCAAGGATGGGTGGTCCGTCTGGGGCTGGAATCGGACGTGTGTGTAGGGGTGTGTGAGCTCCCTTTGTGTCAGGGGAGAGGGGCCTTTGTTCTCTTAACCAGGGAGGTGGGACCAACAGATTAAGCCTTTAGAAGTGCAACCGACCACCATGAGGGCACGCCACAAGGGAGAATGTGTTTGCATATTGGTGTGTGTGTGTGTGTGTGCGTGTGTGCATGTAGTGTATGTCTCTGTATGCATGCACAGTATGTGTTGTGGAATATGAGTGCGAGTAAAGAAAGAAACTAAGAGGAAAAGAGAGAAAGTGACTGAGAGAAAAAGTCAGAGAGGCACATTTGTTCCCATTTGCATGCGAATTAGCATGAGTTAGGGAGAATCTGATGCAGGTCAGCAGGTCAATAGTTCTTATCCATCTGTCCTTCTGATGGCATGCCTCCCAGGTCAGTTTGATTCCTCTGTGAGGGAGCTAATCTCACCCCAGTGCTCAGTGAGCCTCTACAGCAGCGTCCTCTGATCTGCTCCTTCAAAACCCCTCCTCTCGCCACACACAACAAAACGGGCCTTAGCTGAGGGGAGGAGGGAGTCGCACACACACACACACACACACACACACACACAAAGAGATGGTAGATGGTTGCCTTAAGATACTAGCTTTTATCCAAATGAATCACATGAAAAGCTTCAGAATGAAATATGTGAACTATAATAAGACAGTAAATCTCTTAAATTTGGTGCAGCCAATTGTAGATACAAAATATTTTTGTTCTTCAAGCATTATGAGGGTGAAGGCCCCCATATAAGGATCCTTATAAAGTTATAGTTATAAAGTTGTCAGTGATAGTGAAGCATCCCTAATTGTCTCTTAAACACTTTCCTGTTGTTGTCTACATTTGCTCTCACTTGTGTTTGTCCTGTGTGGTGCATTTCGTCTTCTACAGACACCAAAGCAGGTTACAACATATGCTAAGAATTATTTTTAAATACTGTTCGACCCATGTCTGCAGAGAGCAAAGCTTTTGGGAATAAGACAAGCACACCATCTGTGGTGTAGTCCTCCATCAGTCCTCTATCTCATGAAACAGCCCGACCTCCTCCTCCTTCTACTTTCTAATTCTTGTTCCCCCTCTCTCTTCCTTCAGATTTCGTCCAACCCCAGTGTTCCTCCGTCTGTCATGGTGGCTGTCTGAACAAACAAACACACGAAGGTCCACGGCGAGCCAGACGGCGTGATGTGGGATTGTTTGCTTTGGTTGCTCCCGTGCGGGAGAACGTTTTCTTAAGAGGCACACAGAGGTCTGGAGCTCATCGGAGAGACCACAAAACAAATATTTACCCTCCTGCCTCCAGCGCTTGGGCCCTTTCCTCTCTTCTTTGGATGAGGAACAAAAAGATGGACCCACTCTTGGTTCTGAAGGGAAGACGGGATGTGGTCCACACATACAAGAGGCATCACTCTCAATTTATGGGCTGTGATTGGTTTTCTAGATTATTGATTGATTCAGTTAATGCTGAAAATGTTATAATTATTAAACCATACTACCAATCTTGCACTCTAGCAGTTACACACACGCTTCCTTCAATCTGACAGACATATCAACAGAGCTGTGTATTTCTTTTCTTTTTTTTCAGTCTCTAACCCCGTTCACCCACTGGCAACCTTGCCAGTCTTGCCATGCTCTTATTCTCCAACCAATAATCTCTACTCTCTCTATGCCTTCCTGGTACGATCAAACACAAATCAACAGATATCACCATCCCTCCAATGCAGCCATTAGGCTCAGCCTCTATCTGAATTTAAAGTGTCTCCCCCGCCGCTCCCCTGCCTGTAAATATGCACATGTTTGACTGTGGGGTCAGCGAGGAAGACAGGAACTGGGCAGAAATGCCTACTTCCTGGAGGAGACGGGCGCAGCAGGGGGGCTCTACCAATCATGCGTCAGCACAGAGACATTCTCGGATACACGCCGTCACACATCAGAGATGAACAATAAAGCGGCGAGTGAGAGGGTGCTCACAGGAAGTGGATGATTTCACTTGTTGAGGTGCGAGGCCTGTGATGGACAGATATGCAGGTGTTAATATCCTGCAGAAATGAAATAGTTGTACGCTTCAGTGACCTCCACTGAGCACAGGGCTGTCCTCTGCTTGGGCACAGAATTCCTAATGCCTTCAGACTACATAGTAAGACTAGACACAATGCTGGGGCTGCGTCAACACATTGCTTGTGGAACTATGAAGAAAAACAATGCTTTACGTTGTGTGCATTTACAGAATCCCCCACACAGAAAAACACTCTGAAAAACTCCTTTGTTTATGTTCAGCAACAAGAGGCTTAGAAAAAGAGCAAGATCACCTGTAGAACTATAGCGCCATCTTGTGTTATATATGATTCATCTTTGTTTCCAGCACAGTATCAATATATTTTAAGGAGCACGCTGAAGACAGAGACAGATTTAAGAGTGATTCTCATTAAGTCTTTGTAAATTAATAATCTGAGAAATATTTCTAAGTGTTTCTAAGAGCTGAAAATAGAAGGTGGAAGAACAATAAGCCCCGTAGTGCCTTTGTTATACAGTAAAGTGTGTCTTCTGATATACAGTATATCCCTCTGTCTATCCATCATCTACATTTCATTTATCTGTGCATCTTAAACTTGTTTTGCAATTCTTGTGTTTTATAATATGATTGATACTTTTTACCATGTCTGCTCTCTGCTCTCTTTTGCTCATGTGCAGTGGTGAAATGTGACGAAGTACATTTTACTCAAGTACCATACTTCACTTGAGTATTTCCATCTTCTGCACCATAATACTTCTACTCCAGTACATTTGTCTGACAGCTTTAGTCACTAGTTTTTTATTTTTATGAAGGACTATATATTCCTTTATGTGTTATCATATATATTGTGATAGCAACAACTATGGTTCAGTTCTGACTGGGGATCTTTGATTTAGCTTTTTTCTTTCTACTGTCAACTAAAAATAAATACATGCGAACATTTGGTGCCTTGACTTGCCGAAAAGTTGTTTGTGTTCTTTGCAATGTTCATAAGCAATACAGTCAGAGTGATCCACCCATGGGAATTTGTATGCCTTTATTACTGTACTAAATGTTCAAAATATAATAAAGCAGAAATGCTTTAAGCAGTGGCAACGGTAACAGAATAATTCATTTACACGCAATTGCCTCAAATAACCAGATCTGGTTCCCTGGAGCAGCAGGGGGTTGCTTTTTCTAATTTTCCTTGGGGGACTTGTCCTTCAACCACAGAACCACGGTTCAAGTCTCTGCATCATCGAGCCCTGCTGATTTGTCCTTTGACAAGACACTGAATCCTTTTAGCTCCAGGGAGGATGTTCTGTAATTAATCCTGACCTCTGATTGCCCCGGAGGATGGAAAACATGAGGAGAACTTCCCTACTGGGATCAATAAAGTACCTTAAGGTTAAAGAGAATAGTACAGTACGGCAGCTGGGGACAATTTCAACCACTAGGTGTCAGCTCAGTTTAACTGTAGACCAGAAACGATTGCTTTAGAGCACAGGAAGACTGAATATGTTGTTCTACATCCAGTGCAATGGTATGCTGGCATGAGTTGTTTGGTAATTACATACAATAACACACCCCATGGCTTATGACACATTTTTACTTGATGTCAAGAACTTGTTCATCATTTGCTTGTTGCTTGTTTTTGTCTGAAATGACTGTATGTTACATGGTTTTCATTTGGTTTTCCTTTAATCTTATTAAAGAGCCTCTACATTTTAGATTCTTTACACTGATGTGACATTAAGTCAGTGTAATAATCTGCACTAAAAACAAAATAAATCTACAAGAATGACCTAATTACATAAATCAGCATGTCTGTTTGAATGTATTTATGAGATCCAATAGCCTATATTTAGAAATACTGCAGGTAGCAATCAGAAGTTGAACAATTTCTGTTTCTCCTAATCACTAATCATTTTTATTTAATAGACAGGTAATCAGTACCGACAAGGATGATGATTAACTGCACTGTCTATCAAGCAGCAGTTTCACTATCTCCTCCAGCCTTATTAACATGAATCATAGGAAAAATACTGTTGTAAAAATATAACAGGATCAATATTATGGAGTATGATATGAGCAAGACAGATAGACAGGATAAACACGATGATACTTATCTGTGTTTAATACATTTCAGCATTTTTCCTCAGAGCTCTATCATATATTCCTTTCATAGAAATTATGAAAGTTTCTATACACTACTAGAAAATAATGAAAAATGACATGTGATTTAGGTCATTCTGCATGCTTTTCTTTGGATACAATACAGCATGTGTTAGTTAAACTGCCACAATCACATTCTCATTCATAATTAAAGGGGGAAAAAAGCCCTCATTTACTCCATGTTTCCTGTTGCCGGGTACAAGATGTCTGGGTGTTCTGTCGTAGACTTCCCTCATTTCCCTGGGAGTCAGTGCCCGTCAGACCGTTTTTAGGCAAAGAGGCCACTAAGGAAGGGCTGTCAGCGGATATGGATGTTTCCAGAGCTCATTAAAGGGCTGTCTGCTGCATGCCAGGCTCTGGGAGACAGAGCCGGAGATAGAAAGCAACATCATAAAGGAATTCCATCCATCATGTTCCTCCGTGACATTAATATCTGTCACACACCTCTGACAGTGCAATACTGCACCCCTGGAGTGAGACATCTTTCTATCATAGAGTTGCAACGTAGGGATTGTGTGTGTGTTTGTTTGTTTGTGTGTGTGTGTTCATGTTAATGTGCAAGTGTCCCTATGTACTTACAATTGTTTGAAGGAGAGAGGGAGGGTTTATGGATGTATTGCATCTTCTGCCTTGTTCCTGTTATAAAACACTGACTGTGATATTGCTGCAAGTGCATGTGCTTTTCCCCACCGGAGTAGCTTCAGTAGTATTCTGCACAAAGGCAGCGTTTTCAACACACAAACCACTTCAGGCTGTTAAACCAAATCTGGAATTTAGAGCACTACTGCAGGATGTTTACAATGAAATGATTCATAATGTGCAATATGAGGGTGGAGCAGCAGTGTTAAGGTGAAAGCACTGTACTCAGCATATCATGGATTTAAACGTCCTTGTTGTAGGACGTGCCAACCGTCCTGCCTCTTCACTGAGCTGTATGTGATGAAGCAGAAATGTCCCCAAAATTATTTTGTAAATGTTTTTCCACTGAGGCTCGTTTGATGCCCAGAGGAGAGATTCACTTCTGCGTGACTTTCCAACTCTGCTTCTGCCGCAAAGAGATTCCGTGTCTTGCTCAAGGACTCACCAACAACAGAAACTTGAGCTGGACGACGGACCAGAAGACAAGGACTGTTTATTTTGACGTCCTGCTACCCAGTCAAACAGAAATAAGATATAAATAATCCAAACATGCATCACACTAAAACTGCATTTCAGCCATAGCGAAAGAAATATTGACCTCCTTTATGTTAGTGAAAGTTGTAATATGACAATGTGAAAATACCTAATTAAATAGAAAAATACAAATATTTTGTGTAAAATATAGATTTATAATCTAAAGATAAGTATCAAACTCAAAACTACTCATTATGCAGAGCTATATGATATATATTATATTAGGAGGAGGAGGTCGGGCTGCATATTGTTAATTTATTAAAAGATTATTTTTACAGATGTATTGACTTTTAAGTGGCATTATAATGTTGCAGTTGGTTGAGATGCAGTTGATATTAACTTCTTCTATTTCCCATGAAGTTGTGGTCTATTTTATTCAAGTAAGTAGCTGAGTTCAAGTTGTATTTTTGTCTGCACAGGAACCAGGAATCCACTCAAAATAGCACTTAAAACAGTACTTGAGGATATTTACTTAATAACTTTCCACCACAGCGTTATCAATTATTGTGTTTATATATATAAACACAATAATTTATATATAATAGTAATAAACAATTTAAACAACAGTTAATATATATATTACCAATTAATATATATATTAACTGTTGTTTAAATTGCCGGCTCTTTTCAAAAGCTTGTTGAGCTGCATTTTGTGAATGAAAGCTTTCATTTGACATTTCAATCTAACCACAGGTCAATAAATTAAACATTGATGTTGGGTAAACAAATTGCCTGTGGCAGCTGTGCTTTTATTTGCCATTAGTATCTGCTGTATCTGAGCTCAGACTATTACCTTTTTACTCCCCTGGTAATACTCCCCTGATTGAAATCAGGCATTGAAGAATGCAGCTCGCATTTACATTATGGGATTATTAGAGGATTTATTCCCCTTGTGCCGAACATCAAGTGTCCATTTGACCCTTCGCTCTCTGTCTCTCTCTCCCTGGATCATAACCATACTCAGCAGTTTTGACCTGAATAATCAGCCAATACAACTGTAAATTAAGCCGGTGTGGATGGCTTTTCAATTGCAAACTGGTTAACCCCCAAGCAGATCTATTTACTATGGAGATAGCTTACACTAAGGCCACAGTGTAAAACACCCTGAGCTGAGATCATCACTGAGCATTCTTTGTCCGTTACTCTTAGTGTAGTGCCGCACGGTGCCTGCTGCATCCATATTTATTCATCCACATCATCATTTCTATCAGCTTTTTTGCTAATACTTTTCAGCATGTGGAGCGCCAGTGTCTTGTTAAAGGATGTTTGGACATGAATTGATTAAATGTCTATCGCAGGGATTGGAACTATGCATGTTTGAGCTCATAAAGAAGGGACTCTCCTTGGACCTCTCCTCCGGGCCATTTGTCAGCAGGCAAGCCCGCGCACAACGGAGTACAGATTGTCAGTTGACTGTAACGGCGTTCAACGTGAACGAGCAGAGGCACCGCAGGGGCTGTGAATGAGAAATAATACAGAGCCGAGCTGAGTAAACATGATCCTCCAGCATAATGAATCAGTTCGCAGCACTTCCTTGACAACAGAAGCCTGTCAGGCATAAATGAAAACACATGCATAAATATTCTCCCCGGTTAATATTTTATCAGTTACACCTGCCCCGCATCCACATGAAACACCACAAAGTGATGAACCGGCATCCATCTGAACAGTGACCATATGTTGTTGCACATTTCTTGTTCACTGTCTGTGAGTTCAGTGAGAGGCACAGCTTGTTTTCTACAAGTCTCTTCTTCCATGGTGATTAATCATAATTTCAGACAAAACAAGTGAAGAAAAACACCTTAATTCTCCCGGGTGTTGTTTTGTTTGCCGTTCGACACCCTTGAAAGTCCTGCAGCAAGAAAGGGTTTCATTAAACACTCATTCTGCGGCAGGACACTTAAATCACAGCTGGTGTAAAAGCATGGGTGACTAGTGTTTTTATAGATGAGAAAGGAGATATGTGATTCTAATTAGACCACTGGCTATCTCAGCGGACCTCCTGTCACTGCCTGCGCCCAAAACCTTTCTTTAATTACTCACAGAGAAAAGAGGATGTCAAGTGAAAGTAGGAAGTAGGCTCCATGGAAGACATGCTGGATGATTTCTGCTGTGGTGGAGCCGAAATTCAGACCACAGCACTGCAATCCATCACTGACAGCTGAATGCAACTTTGAAAGAATCATTTAGCAGCATAAAAATCTGAAAACTATTCTAAATGACTGAATTTAAGCCCAAATGATTTTATTTCAATTCATATATTTTAATGTGCTAATGACATTGTTCATATCTCAACAACTATTAGATCATACCATATGATAAATCCTAATGATTTTGGTGATCCCCTGAGTTTTCCTCTAGCGCCACCATGAGGTTGACATTTGTGGTTTTAAGTGACAAAAATGTCTCAACAACTGTCGGATGGATTGCTGTGCTATTTGGCACACACATTCATGCCCCCTTCTGGATAAATTGTGATAACTCCCCCTGTCTTTTCATCTAACCCCATCATCAGGTCAACATTTTCACTTGTCCAGTATTTTGGTTTATGACCAAGTACCTGAAAAACTAAACTCATTCCCATCAGCCTCAGCTGTGCTTTGTGTTTAGTGCAAATTAGCAAATGTTAGCATGCTCACACGCCAAATGATGATGGTGAGCATGTTAAACATTGTCATTGTGAGCATATTAGCATGCCGACATTAGCCTTTGGCTCAAAGCACCGCTGTGCCTAATACAGCCTCACGGAGCCGATAGCCAGGCTTCAGACTCAATTTACCTTCTTATCATATTAGTAAAAAGCACATGCACTCTATTTTGAGCATTTTAGTCAGTTGTGATTGTAGTGCAGTATGCATTTTTGGCAATCATTTATGAGTAATCACTATGTTGTACAGCACCATGTGGATACGGTGCTGCTCTAGTGTTTGCAGCCTGTTTTACAAAACTAGTGTGGAGATTTTCCAGGCTGACAAATGATGGGAGAAACCTTGTACTCTGACACACCTGTGGCACATCACGATTACCCACAAGCACCAGAATTGTAAGTGAGAGTGAGAGGTACATACACCCCTCCACACGGGGAGAAACCGGAAAGAAAGAAAGAAAGAAAGAGGCAGAGACAGATAAACTAACACAAAGTTGATGTTTTCTCAGGGAGAAAAAAAACAAGACAACGCTGCATTGTTCGGCTTGTTGGTGGGTCGCACACCTCCTCAGTTACCATGGCAACAGCCGTCCCTGTGGAAAAGGGTTCCGGCTCAATCCCGGAGGCCACTGTTTGATTGAACGGTTGTCAGGATGCAAGACGAATGATGACGTATTGGAGCTGTACTGACACACACACTTCTCACAGAGGCACAGTTAAGAGTAATAAAAGGTTTGTGTACTGCGGGCGTGTGTGTGTACAACGTATTAATGAACGGGTCACCAGGGGGTCTAGAAGAATATTTGCTGGTCTGAGAAAAATATCAATCAGTCCTCACACTCTTTGCATGTTTTCTATGTCACTCCTCAACCTGGAAATACACGTATGCACATTTTATGGCATGAATTCTCTAGAAATATATGTAAGCATTAATAAAAATAACCCCTCGCTGTTTGAACATGTATTACCTTTTCACTGCAGTCCCAATTTGTATGTGCAGCAGACACAACAATGCTTTTTAACAATGATCCAAATTGGAAAAGGATTGCAGTCAATACTGGTAACAACCTGAATCATTTTCCTGTTTCTTTCCAACTTCTTGCTTGCACACGCTAATGAGCAATAGCAATAAATGAGCCACAAGATATTAAAATAGATGAACATTTTGAGCTGAAGATGTGGCTGCTTTTCAAAGGCACATTGTCAAACGCTGCACCCTATGTCTTTCTTGCCTTTGTGCAACGTAAAGTTAATTTCCAGGGATAATTAAACCCATACCACATTTTCATCTTCTTACCTCTACTTTACATAATTATCCTCAGGCCACTTTCTAATGCATTGGATTTGAACAGCTGGATTCTGAAAGACAATGCTACTTCCAAAGGATAGAATGTGCATACAGAGAAAATAGACTTTTCATTTCACAGCTATTTTCACTGGCACGTCTGACCAAAACCATAGGCACATATGTCCATTTATTATGGCACTTTGTATATAACATTTAAACACCCAAGCCAGAAAATTGTGAATACAACATGCAGTTCTTTAAAAAAAAACAGAAATCAGCTGTTATTAGGTCATGATGACTCTGGCTAACATCCTGGAACACTGTCACCAATAATTACAAGCAAAACTACTCATGGGAAAACAAATCAACAGATAGTACTGTTCCTATCTCAGATAAACCATTTGCACTATCACTAAGTGACTGGGAGCAACAGTAGTGCCAGCCAATCGCACAAGAGGTTCGCTAATGCTGCAGTTAAGTTTATGACCTCCTAAAACAACCTGTTTTATTAGAGGTGAGTGCGGCGCATTGAAAGGTCACAAATGTGTTTCAGAGACATACAGCGGTCACACCACAGTGTGCCATAGTAGTCTTAATGCATTGTGAGTGCAGGAACATTTCAACTGTGAGACATTACAAATGGCCTTGTACCTTCCTGCTGCTTTTAGTACTGATGGAGCTGAGTTATTCAGTCATAAACAGATAAATGCAAAGGTGTGATGTGCAGGTGCACACGGAACCTGCCGGATTTTTAGACAAAGTTTATACTTTTCTAAGCAGTCATTCTGGCATTCGGGGTTAGTTTATATGCATATGTGAAAATACTTTATGGAATGCTGATAGGGTTATTTATATTATTATATATTTATATAAATTAGGAAAAGAAATTCTCACTTGCCCCTGGTGGTTCCTAGCCAATGTAAATAGTGTTGGTTTTATTTGAGATATCTTTGAGATATGCGTCTCTGAGATTTCTGCCTGTACAATAGAGGTGAATGAAATTTCATTTGTGGTGCGTGCAGAATTGAAAAATTACATTTCTCTAACTGTCTGACTGCTGTGACAACGCTTGTAAGGTGAGATTAGAACATCTCCTGGAAGCTAAAGGTGTCAGGTGACCGAGTAACAGTGAGTGAGGGTAACACAACACATGCACTAATACAGAGACACAAAGAAATAACAAAAAAGCTGAGTTTTTGCCTAAATTACTTACAATTATCGCTGTCATCAGGATTAAGATGAAGATTGTGCACAAAGTACGCACCCATCCTTTAATTGATCTCCACATCCTGACTACACCTCTTTATGACCATCACAGTACTTCCTACATTGATTGGTGCTGAGAGTAACAGATGAATATTAACTGCTAATGCAGATTAGTTGCATGTGGACATAATTTAAGGAGGCAGTGTTGTATAATGAATGTGACTTGCATTAGGTATATGCCACTTTGATGTTATGAGATGAATGCAGTCAATGGGTTAATGGAAAGCTCACAATGATAGATGAACTAGAAAGTGTGTGTGTGTGTGTGTGTGTGTGTGTGTGTGTATTTAAGATGCTACCTAAAAATGTGTTTTCTCAGAGCTCCATCAGTGTAAATGGGGCTGGTGGTCAACAGAAAGTCTGCAGTCAGCTCCTTCACCACAGGGGGATGGAGACACCAATGATTTCCATGGAGACGGGGAAAGAGAGAGAGAAACTGAGAGAGACTGCGGGGTGTGTAGGGGCAGAGAGATAGAGGGAGGTGTGTGTATGTTAGGGGGGGGATGATAAATGAGTCTACACCATGCTGTCATTTGTACTTTGGCATCCAGTCCAAAGCACAATTTAGTGTAAAATATTACGCTGGCCCCTTCAGATGACAAAGTTTAATACTGATGAATGAATAGACAGAGACTATCCCCAGCTGCTATTGAACAGAGGGAGGTAGCTATTCTTCTCAAAGGGCAATTAATTAGTGCGCACACAACCACTGCAGAGGATAGACACTGAAAAAGGACAGCCATATTCTGGTCTTATATGTGTAACAACAAAATGCTCACAAGTCAATGTAGTGTAGTGTAGTGTGCCTTATTTAAATGGGTGTTTAAATCCTGTTGCGTTCAAATCTTTAGAGCAGTTTAAGTGCTGCACAAATTCCTAACAATAATATTTATTATTTGTTATCTTTTCCGCTTATTTCCAAGAGAAATTACCCATGATGTTTTCAGCTGTTTTACTTATAAGGGGGTTGGCTGCATTCGTCACGGTATAAAATAGTCACAGACCTTCAACTTATTCAGAAAAAAAAACAATCCCTTGCAGAAAAAGCATTAGCTAGTTAGTTTGTTTTGAGATTTCTTTCATAGAATACAACAATTCTCTTTTTAAACATGGCCTTTAAACTTACTGTATTGGTTCACTCTCACTGCTCACATAGCGTCATTTCCAGCCACAGCAAGCAGTGAATAAGCTACCTGTTACTAACTGGGGAACCTAGTGGAGCATTTAGCTACTAAAAAGGCATATATTTGACTCAGGAGTTGATGGAAAGCAAAGCAGAGCTAAAAGAAAAGTGACTATTAGATTAACAATCACCAGGTGGCCAGAAACACAACCCCGAATGACTGTTAATGTTGCTCTGTGTCTGTAAAGCCATTGCTTGCTCATATGTTCGCCCTCTCAACTTTGTTGTTTCTCAAACTGTGTCAGCGTGATGGCTTGTTCGGTCTTTTTGTCCAAAGAGCCAGCCGACTTTGGGGAAATACAAATTTACAAAAACAAGTTTAGTTCACCTCTCAAATAGAGTAAGTCTTGATGTAGCCAGGAGTCAAGAGAAATGATCCACCTTATATAACCACAACACCTAAACAGCGTCTAAAATAATTGTAATGTTGTTACTAACTGAGAGTACAGGTGCTATGCATAAATTCATATCAGCCACTTGCACCTGAATCATCCTTTTATAATTGCAGAGATAGCATGACAGCTGCCTTTAACTGCTAGAGGCAGCCAAATTTCTGTCTGGATTATGGCATTAGCTGCAGCTGTGCAGTTTCAGCTCTCACCCACTGTTCTGTAAAGGACAAGAGGGTAACGGCTGCAGTTGTAAATGTTCATTATCGTCATAGTTTCAGTAAAGCAGCCAAAAGGTGTGCTTAGTCTGAAACATATGGACTTTTGCATGTTTTAGTCACTATCGATCTATGTATCTGTCTATCTGAGCTATTTTGCTAACAGACACTTTACAGTAGCTTTTGTAAGAATGTGGTCCTCCACAACAAGTTTTTTTTACGATTTGGAAATATAATCTGGTCCTTGTGAGCATTCAGTTTACGGTATTCTTAAAGGAGCTGAAATTCTGAAAACAAAGAATTTTGAAATAGCATATGTCTTGGACTTATTGTGTACCTACATGCATGCATCCACTTGTAATTGCATTTGTCTGTGAGATATATGTGTTAGGGGTATGCAAGGAATGTAGGTTTAAAGTGACACCTCATCTCCAACCTTCGATTTTCTCATTCAACCCTTTCAAATGTTAGAGGTATTGATTTTCCAACATAACTATTTTATTTGTTTTTTTTTTTGGACTGGGGCATTGATTTCTTTGGGTGTTGTCTGTAACACAAACGTCCAGTGAGTGTACTATTTACCTGTGTCATTATCTGAACATCGTCCAGCACTGTATTAAAGTGGAGAGACGAGAGATGCTCATTAACCTTTGTGCTACCTTGTGGAGAAGACACTGGGTCAAGACAATGGGCATCTGGGTCAATATGACCCGCCAAGGTAGCACAAGGGTTACGCCGTGCAGAGGTTCCCTGGGAGTGATTCTCTTTTGCTTTGGCATAGAAAGGTAACATAATATCTCTTCTGAACATATTTGTTTTACTAATTTCATATAGTCTCTTATTAACTTTCACAAATGGGGTCTACACTATCTGGGCTCAGTGTGGCTGTAGCAGGGGATGTGATTTATAAGTACTGTACGAGTATGTGTACCTGGTGAGACCAAACAAATTTCAACTGTTTCCACTTCCCACTTCTATTGTTGTCTATTTAGAGAGCGTTCAGTCATTTGGCATTTGTCACACAATTGTATGTCTATTATTGAAAATGTTTTTTAAAGTTTATTCACATTCATTCATTGTGTTCATACTACACACCAATAAAGCAAAACATGAAAATGCTAACTCTGGGAGCCTGTATGTAGGCACAGCAGTGATTTGAGCTGAATGCTAATTTTGGCATGCTAACATGCTCAAAATGATAATGGTAACGTGCTGATATTTAAGAAGGTGTAGTGTTTACGATTGGTTTAGTGTGTTAGTATTCTAACATTTGCTTATTAGCACTAAATCCAAAGTACAGCTGGGAATGATGGGAATGTCATTAGTCTTGCAGGTATTTGGTCAAATTTAAAATGAGATTAAAAGTTATGGGATCACCAAAGGGATTACGCTTCATCCTGAGGGGGCCGTGAATGTGTGCAAACCATTTCTCATCCAAAGAGTCAGCATGGCTGAAAATGCAAACACTCAAGTGGATGCATTTATAAGATTCTTTTCAGAAAGTGCCCCTTTTTCTTTCTGTTTCAGAAGAGACACATCTCTGGGATTCGTCCGCAGAAACAGGGACCAGTCCAGGATGTGTAATGATTATCGTCATCCCACTATCTGTGACCTGCAACCTGAACGCAAAAAAAACCCAGGAGACATTTGTGATTATCCTCTTTACAGTGAGGCTGTTACCACAATGACCCCGGATAGCTCCACAGGGGAGACCTACTATGAATAAGTTGCCTTATTGGAAAAGCATTTAAAAGTTAACATGTAATATTTTTAATACCAGCAACAACTCACCAATCAATCTTCTTATACTTCTCATCATTAAAACCACTTTGCCAAAGTTTCCAAATCATCAAGATGTACTGCCTGGAGCTACTGCTTAAACAGTGAATGGAAGCTTCGTAGATGCACATTTACATTAGGTCAAATGAAATTTTAATGAGCCCCATGAGGAAACTGGCTAATAGGAATATAATGTCTTAAAGTTTTAAACTTAGCTGAGCCTTATTTTGTTCTTGTGCTAACAGCTTTAGTCTTTGTGTCCTGAAGAGTAAGAAACATGAATAACCCAATTTATTGTTATTTATTTTGATTTCCCATGGATATCTGAGACATTTAACATTTGGAAAGATGTTACACCTGACAACCCAAAATGACATCAAAGACTAAATGAGATTAAATGCTTTCAATATGATCTTATGTATTTAAATATTAGATACTGATTCACTAACCGAAATCATTTTGCAGCTACAGTCCATCTCAGGAATTTGTTTGCAGGAAAACGGACCAGAGATCTGGCATGTGCCGTGACTACAAGGTTCGGTTTGGGTCCGCATGCAGTAATTTAGCCCCGACTCCACAACAAACACTGCGAACGAGAGAAGAGATTCAAATTCTTTTTGCTTACATTTTTAGCTGTTTTTCCTTTCCTTTTATATTTTAGTTTTGACTTTGTCTGATGAAAGAAGTATATTAGGCCTTTTTTCACAGCTTGTAAGAAAAGCAAAGGTGTTACTAGTAACATTGACGATTGCTCTGTGTGTCTCAGTAAGCCATGACAACAGTGTGGCATGGAGTCAGCATGTGTGCCACCTATGCAGCTAAATGGAATTCAGCTATAATTGTATTATTTACGCCTGTGCTTTTCCTACAGTGACGTGCCAAAATGTCTTCGGCTTATTAGGTGTTTTATCAGTCTGTCTTTCCTTTTTAGTGATCATGAAATCATCATACTGCATGACTACTGTAGGAAATAAATCAACAGTCAACAGCAATAAAGATAAATAATAATAAATGGCAAATCCTTTTTGTCATTAAGTTCCACTCATAACTCTACCCAGCTTATTAATAAACTTGCAGGCTTACATTTATACAGTTCAGATGTGATGTGAGTAATACAGATTTATGTGCTTTCAACAGATGGTGGGAACTGATATGATATACAGACAGTAGGAGGTGCTGGATAGCAGTGCAGCAACAGCAATGTGGGAAAGCATAAGCCAGTGAATCTGAACTCCATGTGTAAATACATGCATGCAATTACAAGCTCAGTTGTAACATGGATAATTGATTATTGGTTTGTCTTAATGTTCTACCCCTACGACCCAACTCTGGATAAGCCTCAGAAAATGGATGGATGGATCTTTCTTCGTCAACCTATGACTTCCTGTCTATTTATAGAAGTAATAGTTTGTGTTTTCAGTGCAGGTTTAGTGTCTTTACAACCACACTCTCTTCTCTCTGACCTACATCACACCTCTGCCAAGTTAAATGCTGCTGATGTGAGCCTACACCCACGCAAACTCCTGCAAAACCCCGAATGCACACACACACACACACACACACACACACACACACACACAATGAGGGGAGCAGGTAGATGCGAGGTGATTGCTGCTACATCAACAGCGTCAACATTTCCTCAGGAGATAAGCACTTGTGATAGGTGGTGAAAAGAAACTCTGCAGTGCACTGTACAGAATTTGAAATGAGGGGAGAAAACTTTCTCACTTGCTGTGGGAGAACCTTGTGTTCTTTGGATGTTTTGCCATTGCTTGCATGCTTGCACTGCATCAGTATTTCCACCCGTATATATGTCTATTGGTGCCATTTAGCTTTGCGTATGCGCATCCTCCAGTAAGACTGTGGCAAAATATAAAAAGACAAAGAAGAGGAAGGGGGAGGGGGAGGGAGTCAACTGGATGCAATCTGGTAAACTTTTATGATAAAACTGAAGAGGAGGAATTCTGCCATTGGTGGTGAAGTAAAATGAAATCTGCAGTAGTGAAGTGCAACAGAAGTGTTGAAGCTTCCGAGCATTATGGTGTTCCATTCTCTTTCATTAATCTCCCAATATTTCATGGCTGTGACGGCCTATTTATAGACCTGGGGATGATTAAGTAGTGAAGCACTGTGCCACAAAGGGAACCAAGCTAATTTTCTTTTTCCCTTCCTCTCTCTTCCGTCCTCATCCTCTACCTCTACTTCTCTTTCTTTCCCTCCTTCGTTGTCTATAGCATCTTTCTGGCTTTCTTTCTTTCTCCCCACCTTTCTCTTCTTCATAAGGACATATAGCATATTACACACCAACCTACTTTCACATAGTTTAGTTGTCAGTGAAATTATGTTGGACTCAAGGGGGTGAGGATAAGTGCTTCAATTCCATTTTTTTTTTCTATTAAGCATTTGACAAAAGGGCTTATGGAAGTGTTAATTGTTATGAGGCTACATGAGGAAGAGTGACAGCCTTAACAAGAGAGGATAAAGCCCCAGCCAGCATGTTTTCATCGCTAAGTCAAGCTGGATCAAGACTGAAGGGTGTCCATTAGTTGGAAATGTAGGAGGAAAATATTCGCAGGGAGATCTGACTTATACCTGCTTCTGCAAGGCGTCCTTGAGCGGAAGTAGAGCACCGCACAGGAAAAAAGGGTTAAGCTCATTTTCATGTGTACGAACGTGATTAATAGGGGGAGGGAAAGGAGGAGAGGAGAGGACAGAGGAGAGGAGAGGAGTGACCTCGCCTAGCTCAAGATCGGCCTCATTTCATCATCTCCAGAACAGTGAGGGCATAAATGAGATCAAACTCTTCTTTATATTTCCACGCTGACGCTCTATCTGCTGGTCCACATCCAGATTTTTCCCTGGGTTTTACAGGGGCTTAGGTGGCAACATTTTCCTGCAGGGTGGATTTTGTACAGGGCTTACTGTAGATGCTGAGGACCTTTGTAACAAGTATTCGTCTATTAAAACCACTCCAAGGATTTGTGCAAGGAAGAGAAACCACTGAAAGTAATTCAGAAGACTTGAGCCTTGAATACATTATAATGTCATTTTGTCAGTCAGAAAAAGAAGAAAGGTGTCTGCATATAATTGTGAGTGGGTTGTTTAGAATTCCCTACTGAAATTTTATACAACCATTTATTTCTTATGCAATGCATTTAATTGTTGGCATGAGCAAAAAAAGATGTCTGTCTTTTTGTCACTAAGTATAAGTGTTTGGGATTGAAAGTATCTAAATTTATTGCAATTGAACACATCTCACATGTCCTTAAATCTCTCAGTTCTTTGCAACCACAGAACAAGCGGTGCTTGACACATTTGTCACACTATTTCGCATTTCTGTTTATCTGTCCAATATATTTTTGTAATACTGCAGTCTTGGCAACCCATGAAAACACTTGAGCTGTAGAAGGCACAGTCCATGTACCTTGAGTTATTTTTAATAAATCCCCAACCAAGCAATTTCACAATTCTCAAATCCATGCGTCAAATGCTATTTATTCTAAAGACACGTATTTATCACATTTATGATGGTATAAATTTGATTCATGCTGAATTATGTGTTAATGAATAGCTCAACCTCCATCACTACACTCTCTGGGTAGTAAAACAGCAACTTTAAATCCCTCTTACCAAAGCAATATGAGCCTGAAAAGCTATTAGAGCATGACTCCTGAGAGATGAACAAGACAAAAGTGTTATGCCTGTACCTTTCCGGAAGGTGAGAACAATACCAGGCTATTTTCACTCTGACAAGCCATATTAGTCGTGCCAGCTTTTGCCTGCCGGCAACTCCTGCGTGATTGTTGTCTGGGACATTTTGTTTCCAGTCACAGTAGCTGATCCTTTGATTGAAAACATTGAATGCTGAGAGGGTGTTATCCCTGTTTGGAGTTTCTGATCCTGGATGTCTGAGGCGACTGCTGGGCCCTCTCATCCCCTGCTGCAACAGTTGATCCCTGGATCTTTGTGGAAACAGAGTGGATTGCATTACTGAGATGAAAGCCAGAAAGCCCAAAAAGTCAGGGATGTGTGCCTGCCATAACCCCTGAGAAGAAGACTTTAGATCTTCAGGTATGTAACTGTAGCCTATGTAAAGCAGATTTCTAATTAAGCATTATCAAACCTTCCCTATCTTTGGGACTGTGATAGTGTGACTCTTTGGGACTCTGACATGCCTAAAAACCTTCCCTGTGTTTTTCTGCATCATTTCCTATGTGTTGACACAGGTCTATATTTATATTGCTTGTTGATGTGTCCTTGTGTTTGGTGGCATTTGTTGGTCAATGGTCTGTAAAATGGTGAGAATTAGATCAGGCCCTAATGAGTAACTAATGGGCACCAAGAGAGCCCATTAACAAAGCCCCAGATGTACGCAAATCAACAATGTGTGACCGTTCCGTTACACATCCAGGTCTGGCTTTGAAAGGCCCTCTTCTTACTCTTGTTTTTGGACACCAAAGATGGAGGTGTCTTTGCAGAAAGAAAAGTTTAGTGGAGGTTTTCCTGTTTCAGAATGTAAAGCCTTGTGAATTCATCTGTTATTCTCCAGTTTCTTTCTCTGCCGGCAAGCCCTTGGCATCGACTAGTCCAATGGGGAAAGTCACTTTTTGCAAGCATTGCCAAGATTTCTATTTGATGGCCAAATATGTAGGCAGACAGATGCATCTGTCCACGTTCTGTGTATTCCTCTTGTTCAAACTTTCTTTCTGGGTCTCTATCAGTCGCTCTCTCTCTCTTACACACACAAACACACACACACACACACACACACACACACACACACAGGGGGCTGTTTCCTCATCGTTCACACTGAGAAATGCCCTGTAAGGACGTCCTTATCCTGCAAACCAGACTCTGCTGGATGCTCCATAATAACAACTCCAGCCGTCAACCATCCAATCAGCCAGGCTCTCTGCTGTGTATGCATGTGTGTGTGTGTGGGTCTGCCTGTGAATATGTATGATTTTTCCCCAAGATCTGAAAGCACAAAGCACAGAAAGCATTTATTTTCCTGACAAGAACAAAGGCATAAACAACTCAAGCTAAATAAATTAAACATATTTATTTATTTAGACTTATTTGTGATGTTTATGGGGTTTTATTACAAAATCTCAGCATCTTTTATTTCTCTTATAAATAATGCTGTTGATATTGGCATAACTATACTGTGAACCAGAAATACATTTTTTATTTATAATAAATAAGTGCTCGGAACATATTGAGCATAAAGATAGACAATAGTTTGAGGAATTTCTACGGACATTTTGACATTTTAACACCAGGAAACTGGGTCAGCTTTTCTCTCCAACAAAAATCTTTTGTGCAAATTGATATGGGCCCTTCAGGACTGTGCTTATGATATGATATGATATAATAATACTATTAAATGCTATTGGTAGCTTTGTTCATTCTCATCTGAAAAAGTTATGCTATCTTTAACTAATATACAATAATAGTAATAATATAATATAATATATAATATAATAATAATAATAGCATACTAATCAGTATGAATAGACCCCACATCAGAAAGTGTGACTCGTCATAGCAGGGAAAGCACAGGTGGAACTAATAACATTAACGACGGCTCAGCTCCATTAAGTGTCCCAGTAAACCATGGCAGTGAACCAGCATGTGCAGTACCAGAGCCCTGGTTGGAACTTCTAAATCTAAACGGAATGCAGTTGTTATTAATGTTATTGATGACACAAGGGCTTCTCCTGCCGTGACATGTCCAAGTCTGCTTTGAGAAAGGTACCATAACAAGTTACAAGTATCAAGGGAGTCGGAGGGGGTCACAATTATCAGGGCAATCATGCGAGGTGCTACAGTTGTCACACCCACAAGTAGCCTGATTGGACAGGCTCTCGACAGATACTATATGTAACTTTTTAACTAGGTTGGTAATTTGCCCATTACAGTAATGATAATGTGCTGTAGTACTACCACAGATGACAATGGTAATTTGGTCACAGCCATGATTGTAGGCTACTTGATCAAAGAGCTGGTAGAATTTGATATTATGTACTATCAAGCTACTGACCAAATGTGCATGCCATTTTAAGGTATTACCATGGTAGAAAGAAGTTACAGATGGCTTTCACAACAAAGTCAGAGTGCAGCCCCAGAAGTAAGTCTGCCTGACTGCAACTGCTGGAGGAGGGAGATTTGCGGGCATCCGTCAGAACTAACTGGAAGTGACAGTGTGCAGAGAGGTCCCAATTACTGTCTCACTTGACTAATTGTCATCTCTGAAGAATATATTCCCACTGAGGTCCCAGGGATTTCATTGACAACACCACTCAAGACTTATAGGCCAGTTCTGACTTTGGCATGCTGTTATGTTCAAAGGCATTGCTGAAGCGAAGCCACAAGTGGGAAATGTAAATATATTGAACTCAAAACTGCCATGATTACAAGCTCAAGTGAGGAATGGTATGGTGCATTTGCATGGACGGACGCTGTTATAAACTAGGCCTACTGTAGCTGGGAAAAGGAACTATGGAATATTATATGATTCTAAAAGATGTACTTAAAAACAGGGGTTTCAAATCTGTAAGCTTAGTTTGGTAGGCTGTGGTATAAATTCTGTCTGCAAACAACGTTTTGCAAGTCTGCGCAGTCAGACACAGGCTTGAAAATTAATTTTCACAAAAAATACTTACGTGCATGGTGGCACGCCAAAAAAATACATAAACGTGTGCCATGAAAGATACAAAAAACAATGTTTGGTCATTCTTTTTAGTCATCCTTTTTAGCTAGCTGACTTTTCAAATTATTAAAAAAACATTTCTAAACTTTTTTTTTTTTAAACTAAGCGTAGAGATTCAAACGTCACTGCACAAGTTTGCAAAACTATGTTTCAATCACTAACCCCTGTTTTTAAGTACACCTTTCAGAATGATATAATATTGCATAAGAACAGGCTAATGTGCTTTACATGTGTATGTGCAAAAGGATAAAGTGTGTGTGTGGTTGTGTGTGTGTTTGTAAGGCCCTTCTTCAAGTTGCCAAAGCGTTAAGACATCCTTAGCTACAGTCATCCTGACATAATGGGCTGATGAAGTGAGACCATTGTTGGCATTCTGGAGCCAACCATGTTAAAATAAACTTGTAGCATTCAGAATAATGCAGTAGAGATGAGCCTTTAGTACAGGGCGACTGAGCTGAATGAATGCCTTCTCTTTCAGGGTCTTACCATTCAAAGTGCATCAGCTTCTCGTTTCCATGGTTTCCTTCCCTGTGCCAATGCTATCTTTCCACCAGTCTGCCTGTGCGAGAGAGTGAGCGAGAGAGAGAGAGAGAGAAAACACAGCGAGAGAGAGAATGACAGAGAGCTTTTAGCAGTGGTTATCTCTCCTTTGCATAAAGTCCCCTTTGCATTACCCAGTGAATGAATGGCGTCTCAATAAACACACCAGCCAGCTCATGTGGAAGCCTCCCCGGGTTACAAGCGAGTGGGTGTGTACATATAAAGTAATCTAATTTGTGGTCTCCTTCAAAAACGACACGTTTTTCTTTTTGATCATGGATGAAAAGAAAAAAAGACTACATCTCCCAAATGGTATTTTCGTATTAGTCACAACGAGCTGAAGGAGCAGGAGTCATTATAACATCATAATGAGACAGTTCACCATTCCCATCACCTTCTCTTTTATAACTTGTTTACATGCACAGTTGTCATATCCTGACTGTGTTAAGTGGGAGTGAAAAGTTTGTTAAACTACGATCCTAATAGGTAATCAAAATATCAACAAAATGTGAACTGGGGAGACTTCCAGGGGGGGGCATAACAAATTATTTTGTCATTAAATTCCCGATGCTCAGGAACAGACATGCAGTGCTATTTAGATTTATATTACACAATTAAGTCAGAATCATTTGTGGCAGCTTTAATTCTATTGTGCAAATTCAATTTTGGGTGCATTGAATGTAGGGGTACTTGAGGACTTTTTCCTTAGTGCAATACATTAGTATGGAGCCAGAGGGCGCTGTGACTGTAAGAGGAAACCAACGTGCCTGTCAGTTGATGTCTTCTCCCTGAGCTCAATAAGCATTCCTTTCATGCTGTGTGAAGCTCTGCTGACTTATACGGAAACCCTGAATTTCTCCATAATTATGCTAATGGTCCAGATGGTAGCATGATGAGTACCATTCTCTTTGATATTCTCACACTGCAGATTGCTGGTGTGCAGACCCACGCAAACTGACACACGTTCAATGTCAATGTTCACACCACCTACTTGATCCCGTGTAATTACTTCGTGTTTCCTTTAGCTGCTGCAAGCGCCCTCTTCACTATTAAATGCATTTGCTTTTATATGTGGATGTGGATTTTACAGATCCGGTAATGGAGTAGCACTCCAACAGAAGAGAGGGTAGGTGTCAGTATCTGTTGCTTATCCACACCTTTACTTATAATTTCCCTATTCTGCAGTCTAATAAACACACAACACATAATTAACAGCAATGTAATACATCAGAAATATCTTGCTGGCATCAGAGGAGATGGATACACTCAAAAGTACGCCAAGGTCACCTGAAAGATCTATTTTAAATACACTGTAAGGCCTTACAGGGATATTGTAGTGCCTTAATTTTGGAGTAATTTTACACCACACACACTCATACACACACAGGGCAGCCATTCACACTTGAGTCACACAATGACGGTGTTCATTCAGTCATTGGGCTCTGGTGGCGCCAATCAAAGAGCTCCTTTCACATCTCCGTTGGGATTAAACAGCCCTCCACCCTCTCGGGGCGAGGGCGCACCACTGTACCTATGGCTCCAGCTGATGCAGTGTCCAGTGAAGAGCTGCTCATTGGACGATGATAAGGTGCATGTAGTGTTAAATCAATAGCGTGTAGGCCCAACGCAGGAGCTGCAGATAGCCATCTTCTCGGTGCAGCGCATCCTATACACACACCCGCATCACCCTAATCAGATAGACAGGTGATAGCTTTACTTACAATCTCGGGGGATGTTGCCTGTCTTTCCCCGTGAAATGTAACCAGCAGTGAAGCATTTGTGTGTATGCCACACACACACACACCTTCACATCGGAGGATGGCTCACACTCCAGAACAGTCTGTTGCTGGAAGGCTTTCAAGTCTAAAGTGGAGATATTTGCATAGGTTAAATATTCGTGCCTTTCAGCAGCTTCTGTCGATATTACGGATTTGCTGTTCTGCCAATTTTAATTCCTTTCATCCCACTCCTCCCACATTTCTGGAATGACGGTGGAAATTGTTTAAAGGTTGTTGCTTGACATCCGGTAAAAGAGGTTCAGAAATGGAAGTTGTGAATGGCGACACCAAAAGTGGGCCCACACACGTGCCCCTGCAGGAATTATATCGCATGTGTGCAGAGGTTGGCCAAGTGATTGTTTGCAGTGCAGTGTGGACAGAGTTACTTCTTCATGTGCCAGATACGGGGTTCCTCCCAGCAGACACCCGTTGCTTTCCGCGGCCAAGAAGCAGGTTTGCTGCGTCTCTGTCCGTGGTGCTGAACGAACCCCGCGCTAACAAGCGCGCGGAACAAACCCAACAAATAGTGCAGTAGAAGTTGCAGCTGTCCCTTATCACGTCCCGCGTCATAACAAGACGATCACATGTGATCAATGACACGATAACTTTGATTTTTTTATTTGTATCACCATATAGAATTGCGCGTCATAGGGGCATGTTTTTGCGGATGGGACAGCGTCGTATCTGGTGGTAATTCGGACGGCTCGCAAGTAGCCTGACAGATCGCACGTCTTCAAACGCGCGCACGAACTTGGGGACAAGTTGGGGCGAAAAGGGGGAAATCACCGCCTAGAAAGGTGGCGTGAAATAAAGCCCCCCTCCACCCCCACCCCCCTCCCGTCCACCTCTCTCCACATTACCACCCTCCCTCTGTTTTCATTTCTTTCTATCTGTAAATCCATCTCTTTCCTCTCTCACTCCCCCCCCCCCCCTCTCTCTGTCTCTTTCTGGTGCGCGTTCACAACACTAACCTTGGCTCGACGTCAGAGCCTGTGCAGCAGTGCAGTATAATGGGAGCGCAAGCAACCCAGAGCGGCTCATAGGGAGCTGCATATCGCTGCTGTGTCTGCTTGGCGCTCTCCAGCCCCTCCAACCCTCTCCGGTACCTCACCTCTAGCCCATGCTCGGGCTCCCCCCCTCCCCACTGGACCCCGTTCCCTTCGACATGGATGTCCCGCCGCCCCTCGACCCGGAGGATTGTTGTTTCTTGGCGCAGTGAAGGACGAGAAGGGGAAGGAATCATGCCGGGACTGCAAATGGATTTAGGAAAAGCGCAAGTGACCATGCCGTGATCTTGCGCATCCAGGGCCGCCTTGCCTGCCTTGCCCAACGACCGTAGACGAATTACGGGGGAATCGAACCCGCGCACCGGGTGGATTAAACCACTGGGGCATTTTTTTTTTTAAAACAACATGAAGATTACCTCCCATCATCTGATGATAACCAGTCTCGTTTTCAGGTCCAACCTCAGGCTGATCCCGCTTCTGCTGCTGTTTCTTGGTTACTCTCGCGGGATGCCGCACGTTTTAAGATTTGGTAAGAACAAACTGTTTGCTTGCGATGCTGCGATACCGTCCGTAACGACGTCCGGTCGCGCGAGCCGCCTTGCGTGATTGTCCACATTGAAATGACATTCGCGGGATGCACACGCAGATGTATATGTATATTTGAGCGTAGAGTTGGCGTGTAACAAGCAGAGCCGCACTCTAAAGAATAACACTGGATGGGGAATAGTTTTAGTTGTGTGTTTATAATCTCACGATCTTCCGTGAGACTATTTTCGAGGCTTTTTACTGAGTGCACAACACCATCGAGGGTGAGCGGTGTTTTCCCATGCACGAACCGTGAAATCAGTGTTACAGTAACTTTGAGGGGGGGGGGGGGGGGGAGACTGTAGCTAACCCGTGACAGGAGTGGGCTAACCTGCTCCCGTGCAACAGTTCAAGGGCAGGAGCAGCCGGTGAAACTGTAGAAAGAGATCACCACCCACATCTCCTCACTTGGTATCCGTTTCTCCGCGTCCCTTTAAACTGCTGACACCCCAACGCGTGTCCTCCGCGGTCACACGTACACACACACACACAAACACAGTCTACACGTTACACCCGGAGCGCGGATCGATCCCCTCTGATCTGCCACGGGGACCAATCAATCAATACGCCGGGCACTACTTTTCATCCTCCGTCCCGCTGAGCCGCTGTCCTGCCGGAGTCCCCGTGTTTTTTTTTCCACATTTATACCGTTATTCGCATCGATCTAAATTCACAGTTCCGGTCCTCGGCGACGACCGGCTGAGTCACATTGGAAGCCACACGAACCAAAAACCGCATGAATCATCTCTCACACTCACAGCAGACCTTCGTAAGTGTGGCTCATTAGCCACTTCTCTTGAAGAACCAGGTCTGTACGGCCCGACAGAAGCACGATCTAATTCACGTTGATTATTAACTCAACAGTTGCCACCACGGTCCAGTGTTGCCGATTCACAAGTTTAAAATTGTGTTAATTAACGGCCGCATTCCCGTTGTACGGATCGCGAAATCACGCTCTCTCGTGGTTTCGTCCGCCGCTTAATTAGACCCATCTCAGGGCTGCTGTGTTTTTCCGCTCTCTGTTGAATGCACAACAAACCAAAAAAACATCTTGGAGTGACAGGGGGAGAACCCCCCCACCCACCCCAACAGCGGATGTCGTCAAGTGTTGACAACACATCCTTACAATCCCAAATTCCCCCGTGGGTCCTGTTTAAGAGTCAGGCCGCGTCCGCAGGAGCCGCCGCTATGGCAACGGGATGTGCTTGTCTTCCTGCTGAATCCTCAGCCCGACGAGCGATTTCCCGTCTCACACGTCGTCTGACAGACGTCTATTCAGTAAATCCTCGGAGGACGGCAACGTCCCCGTATACCAGCATCTGACACGAAAAGTTCCCAAGCTGGCAAATAACGACTTAATTCCTGGGAGAAATTGCGGGGCGAGAAATGATAAGATATTTGTGAAGTGGCAGTATTTTTACACCTCGGAGGGGGATTCTGGCAACTGATACCCCGGTAGGTTAACGCGTATTTACATTTGTACGTACTGGTCAAACAGTATAAGATTAGATTTGGAGTCACCGGTTGGCTGGACCTCGTCATACCCAACATGTCGCTTATGGTGACACGCGGGATCTGGAAGGCATCAGCAGCACGACACGCGCACACAACTATGCGAGATAAGAGGTGATTCTTGTCACTGAGATCTTTTGCTCCGAGATAAGGCTCGTGCTGGATTTTGCGTGCAGCGAGGGGCTCCGTCCGTGGTCCTGCACACGCGCCCAAACAAGCCGCTGTTCAGGACCACGGACAGCGACCCCAGCAACACGGCCTGCGCCCTGTTGCTGAACACCAAGCACAATGCTCGTGGCTTCTAAGAGACTACAGAGACATTCTGCACGAGCTTCAGTGTCTGGGTTTTTGTACGGCATTATATCTGTCAGTCAAGTAGCATCCACTTAACATGCAAGATGGCTCCATTTCCTGTAGTGTAATTCATTCTCTTTAGTAAAGATGACATGCTTATCTGTCTGCCTTTGATTGTAAAGGAGCTGAGTTTCCAGAAGGGAAAGATAGATGGCGATGGACTTTTTTTTTTTCAAAAAAGAAAATGTATGTCAGTGTGTGTAAGTGCATGTGCTATGAGAGAATGGAGAAATGCAAAAATGCTTTGAGAGACAATACAGCCCGCTGGTCCTGGTCCTTCCTGTGCATTTCCTGTCCTGCAGGATGTGCTTGCTCAGCAGAGAATCCCAGCTGCTCCTGCAGGAGGCTGGCTGAATGAGGAGGTCAGCTCCCCTGAGTCTGTCTGTTCCCTTCCTGCCCCAAGTTTCATTCTGCCCAGACAGGCGGCTCACATTGTACAACCACTGTTCTCCTGTCAGGCTGAGACCTTTATACACACACACACACACACTATAACACCAAAGCATAGTCAGCCCTTTGTATTCATGCATTCGTCTCACTATGTAGAGCGACAAGTGTCAGAAAAACCCCCCCAAAAAAACCCAAGTGTTCTGGCCACCAGCTGCAGGCAAATGTGCTGAGTTAATTTCCACACAGAATTGAATTATTGTGTTCAGTGTTCCTCATTTATGAATCTTACAGTTAATTCACTTACTTTGATACTAAAATAGGCCCGGTGCAGCCTTTACAAGGTGTAATAAAACACGCCTGAAAGAAGATTCTCTTGTTATATCTAGTTCACACTTGCCTTTTGGGAGCACTGAATAAGACTTTGTAGCTACCGATACTGCTAAGGGTCTCAGGGACCAAGATCAACATTTTTTTTCTCTCCAATTGCCACTTTTCTCTTCACTTCCATCCATACAATCTAGGCAAAAGAAAAAGCTGTAAAATGTCCAAAAACTGAACTTGGTATTGGATTTCCAAGCTGCATTATGGTTGGCTGACAGTCATTTGTTTCTTTAAATCTTAAGATATTCATAACACGCTGCTACTGTTAAAGCTCGAGTTCCCCAGTTGTCATAGGTGACCTGTTAGAATTCAGTGAGGTGAAAATTCAGAGTTGCATTACAGTCTACAGCACTATGTGCCATCCAACTGGTAGGAGCTCACATTACATTCCTCCATGGAAATAGCGCTTCTTTAAGTACATTATCTTATGGGGCTGTCCCCATAACAAACGTTCAGTCTTGCAAACAATGAGTCATCACATCTGCCATTCCATCAGAGCTAGTTGAGTTTAACTTACAGACATGGAAGAAGCTAAACACAAGAAAAATCAACAATGAAATCGAGGCAGTGGTTTAATTAAGATGACCGTAGCCGGTCTGCGGCCGTGAGGTTGAGTGATAACATTATCACCGCCATCTTCAAACAGCGTTGGCAGACGCAGTATGTCCCTGGGCTGTCAACTGCTGCCGAAAGCATTGTTGACTGAGAGATGCTCATTTTGTTTGTTTGTTGTCTACTTATGGTTAGATGTTCCCAGTACAGACATGTCTGGGAATATTTATGATTAAAACACAACATTGTTTTTCATTTTGGAAAGGAAATCAAGTCTTTTTTTTCCCAGTCCTTTGGCAAAAGACATAATCCCCTCTGGCGAAAGCTATGTTTATCTAACTACTTCCACAATGCCGTGCCATGATAAAGGTCCTTTATTGCATTTCTAATATTTAACACTCTTTTCGTGCTCTCAAATGTGTTATGGTGGCAAAATTACAAGGTTGTCAAGAACAAGCAAGGGGAGAGGGAACAAATTCAAGGGGAGTTTGTAGTTAATTGACTTTATTTGCTTTTGCTTTCTGCCAGCCTGAATTATCAGCGTGCCGAAGTTTAGTTTGGGATTGCAGGAATTACGGATAACACCCTGTGCCCTGGCCCACTGCCAGCGCGTTCACACCAAACACATTTAAATAGGCACAAAGCTGCTTAAAATATTCATGTGTCACTTGGCCTCGGTATAGCTTATAGAAATATGAAACTATCTCCTCTCTCCTGGCAAATGATTTCCATGGTTTAAAAATACCCACCGTGGGTTTCAAGAACAAAAAGGAGATCTGTCTCACATTAGCATGCAGCACCACACATGGTGCATGGTGGAACTATCTAGATGGATTTCTTTAAACATGTTTACATTCCTGAGTCTTTGGAGGTCCTGCTGTCATGCTTCAGTTACAAAAGACTCAGTGGTGATTAATTCAGGATACAGATTTCTTGCCAGTTTCAAATGGAAAATATCTGTGAGGTATGAAATTAGTTTTCCTGTTGTGCTTAGCGTTTAGTCAATTTTTCAGATTTACCAGCGACATTTGAAAAGATTATTTACATGAAGGAGGCTTTAGAGGCTTGACCTTGTTTGCAGGGGAACCGGTTCTAGCATAAAAAATATACTATTTTAATAAATCTAATTTTAATAATCTGAGTTCTATATTATTCGACTGCCTGGTGGAAAGCTTGACTTCAGCCTATCAGTCTTTGTCATTGTCAGTCAAGTATTTCCATGGGCATCAGAAGGGTTAGGGGTTATATGTGCAATTGTTCTGTGAAACTGTCCCTCGAGAAGAACCCTGGCTGTAGCGTGTCTCGCTGCCTGGCTGTTGGGCTCAGAGCTGACTGAAGGTCAGAGCTGGAAATGCTTACAAGGAATCTTTTTTTTTTCTTCAGCTTTTAACAAGTGGAGCTGTCCCTTCTCACAATCCCTCAAAGGAAGATGGAACAACATTGACATCACTGAGAGGTGTTTGTTAAAGAGGAAAAGAGAGAGAGAGAGAGAGAGAGAGAGAGAGAGAGAGAGAGAGAGAGAGAGAGAGAGAGTTTGAGTAGCAGCTAGCAGATACAGAATAAAGATAGATTAGTTGGCCTCTCAGCAGTCCACTCATAGCCCACTCTCAGTTGTGGTATTTTATTACCGTTTTCTGATGACTTCTGTGAAGACAGACAGCAAGGACAGTAGAGTGTGCTGTGGAAATGTAGTGGGAGGTCAGGGGTCATGCACTGCAGCGCTGAATAAATGTCATCAGTATGATATTAGCAGGGTGAAAATTTGCCTGTGACTACAGATATGCATGAAATAGTTTTTTCAGGAGAGAAAAATGGCAACAAACACCCCCCACAAACATTGGTAACACAAGTATCCTTGAATGTCCCCATGGGAACTAAACCAAAAATGTATTTTTATTAGGATCTCATGAATTTATCTATATTCGGTCATTATGAATTTGGCTGTCTCTGCTTCCAGTAGACTGTAAAATGGTTGAAATCAATAAAAATCAATATGTCTTGCTAAGAGGAATAATGAAAAAAAAAGAAACTGGCAGCATTGTAAGTAACCAGTGCCAAGTACCGGATGGCCCCTGTGTATCTATCACAGGTTGCCATCTGTGAGAATGCAAACACATAAACAAAAAAAAAGAGAGCAAATTTGAGCTATAAGAAGGATGTGAAAATTGCATTATTAATGCACGTTACTGTGAATTAATGACGACTTTAAACAGTCTCAAGCTGCAGGGATTTCTGTAGGCCTATACGGATTTTGATGTAGACGATCATCACGTTTCTTCTTTCTGCTCTAGATCTGTCTGACACGTTCCAAACTCCGGACCAGTTGATTCACTCTCAGTGTGATATATATATACGTTCTGGACTGGCTGTGCTTTAAGTGGTGTGAAAAATAGATCTTCCACTAGCTGCAATATCACGCCTCGCTTTGCATCATCTGTGGGAGTAACGTGTGAGACCTTTAACTT
This sequence comes from Nannoperca obscura, assembly GCA_036024295.1. Classification (NCBI taxonomy): domain Eukaryota; kingdom Metazoa; phylum Chordata; class Actinopteri; order Centrarchiformes; family Percichthyidae; genus Nannoperca; species Nannoperca obscura. Next base: position 49,191 of record JAVQJL010102838.1, read on the forward strand.
CACAGGAGCTCTTTACTATTAAGTGGTTGCTTAATAGAGGGGAAACAAACATGGCCTGTTATTTGTTTATTACGGAAGCTGTTGGTGGTGCTAATTGGGAGCCAGAGTAAATGTTTACTGTGCTTTACTACATGTAGGAGGGTCAGTGATGTGTTTGTTCCTATAGTGGTCAGGTGGAACTATGCAGGTGTACTTTCATCCATGTAGCCAGGTATATTTTTACCACTGTGAACGGTAAGAGGTTAATGCATCCTGTAAACTGAAGCAAGCGCATGCGAATTTCAAACACGCAGATGCATACACCGTAAATGGAAGCATTGACGTCCAAACCACATGGGATTCAGAAGTCAATCGATTACAGAAAGCCCTCCTGTGTTGGCTAAGATGTGAGGCACCGATCAGGTTAGGATGTCATGATTCACCTTCATCTCCAGCCAGCTGAATAAAGGAGTAAGAGGAGGAGGGTGAGCGGCAGACTGAAAGAGAGAAAGCAGAATTCAGGCTCCCACTGACAGCACAGCCGGACGGATGTATGAACGTTTCTCTGTGTGAACCAAGGACACAGGGGGAAATAGGCTCTGTGGGAGGACGTATTGAGGCAGGCTTACTTGAAATCATGTTCTTTGAATCAGCATGACACTCTATTGTCCACAATCCACCAGGGCTATGCAAAACGTCTCCTCCTACAATGTTGAATTTCATTTTTATGTCCTTCCTCTCCTTTTTCCCAGAGAATTTTTAAGCGTTTGTGTGGCTCTTTCTACATCAGTCTTCCAATATTTTTGTTTTGACAGTGTTTGTGAAAGGAGAGGTGAAAGGTGAGATGCTAGGAACAACATGTACAGGACAGAAAGCAGTTCACTTGTGTCAGCTTTAGCTAATGCAAGTGGACCAGAGAAGAGCAATATGGTGCATTCTTAGTGGAAGAATTCAATCCAACTTACTCATTTTGGAAAGCAAGCTGTAATGCTAAACTAATTAGATTTCTTGCTGCAGAAGCCTCTTTCAGCGTTCTGTTGTTGGTCGCCCACACTCGAAAAGACACACTTCCCCCATTTGTTTGATATGACCCACCGATCCCGCCCATACCCCCACACACACACACACACACACACACACACACACACACACACACACACACAAAGCATTTCGACGGACTGGAGCAGACTTGGATTGATTTCCCAGCTTGCGCAATCTGTTTTAAGATTTTGAGGAGACATAATGAAGCCAATCGTCTCCGTTTCCCTTCCACAGTTTCCCTGGCCATTGCTTTTTAAACATGACAAAAGATGCAGAATTTCCTACCCAGCAGGGTGTGAATGAATTGGAAAAATTGTGAAATAAACAGTAGCCTGCAGATCAGAAGAAAGATTTGAACAGGACTCTGATTTTCCACCAATTTCACCTCTATTGTCTTTTTACATTTCTCCTCAATAGATCTTTCTTATTTGCTGAGGAAAAATGAGAAAAAGACTTCATTATACAGTGATTTTTTATATCGGGTAGCCTCTGGCTATTTTTCTCTCCATAGTCAGTGTTCAGCTCTCTTTCATTTCGTTCTCTCTCTGCTACTGTGCAATTGCCTGTGTGTGTTTGTAGAACAAGCTAGAAAAACTGACACACCTTTGCAGCAAAGCATATTGACTTGTACCTGTAGCTCTGATTATCTGCAAGCTTGTGTACAGCGGTGGCTGATTGGAAGCTGATGAACCCAAACCAGGAGCTGACATTTCCCTGCCCTGTGGCTAAGGGAGGGTGTTGCAGGTGTCCGTTTAGGTCTAATGGGCCATCCATTCAATCGTTTAATTGAGTGTCTTTCATCTGCCTCCAGTGACTTCTTTATTCACCATTTCTCCCTCTTTGTTTCCATCTTTTTCTTTTTCATGCCCCACCCCTTTCTCCCTCCCTCCTTCTCCAAACTCTCGTCTCTTTGGTTGTCTGACAGCACTCCCATCTGTCGTCTGCGTATGTCCTACAGTTTATTCCAACTTTAGACATCACGGCAATTACCTGTGGTTTTCTAAGCACATCTGACGGGCTGCGAGCTGCACTTTCAGCATCAAATCAACATCCAGAATCCAGAAAATAGTTTTTTTTGGTGTCCATTTTCATTTTTCCCCCCTTTCTCCATTTTCCCTTTGTCCTTCACTGTCCTTCTCTCTGTGTCGTTTTTGTCTCCCTTTGGCTCTCAGCTTGTCTAATGGTCCTTCCCCTACACTTTGTTCTCTCGCACTGTCATCAGGCCTTACTCCTGGTCTCAGTGTCCTTGCACACAAAGGCACGAATCCTTATATGATATACACATTCCAAACCTCTATTTCCTATTCTACATTTGAATTTCAAAGCAACGGATACCTTTTAAGTCTCAGATTTCGATTAGACTTTTCCAATCCTGGATTATAACACTGTATTGTAGCTTTTATCACCAAGACTCACTTTATAATGTTTCTAACCTATATGCGACATGGTGAGGGTCTTGTTATCGTTATACAGTATGGTCCCCTCTATAGTCTCCATATTCTTTTTATATTCACTCACCTATCTCAAAATAATCATCACCATATGTCTAAATTTATGAAAAATGATCCTAATCAGATTACTCCCCCTCCCAACATCGCCCTTCAAAAACCCAGCTGTGAGCATTAAAGAGCCGTCTCCTGAATTAATTCTTGACCTATGGCTCTCTGACAGGAGATAACATCTGCCCTTATACAAGAAAGAAAGTCAAATTTTACAGCCATTTTGTTCAAAATTACAATGGGAAGAGTATAACACAGGGCCATTTGATGAGCAGGAGAACAGTGAGAATTAGAATTGGAGCGGCGAATGGAGAAAAGAGGACGATATCTCGTATAATTTACTGTGACCTAATTGCAACATTATAAATTGGAGTTCTTTTTAGCTCTATACAAAGGTCGGCTGCATATGATTTATGTTAAATGCATGTAATGTAAGTTTATCCTGCTATCACACTCTTTGGGCAGTTTCATGTTTAGAATGTAAATGTTCAGAAATGGCACTTCACTGTGAGAGTCTTTTGGCAAGTATGCTGAGAGACAGTTGGAAATCCCACGGCTTAACTTTCAGAGAGTTTGTTCTAAGACTCCGAGATTACTGTTAGTCAAGTTCTCATCTATATTTATTTTGGTGAGCGATACAGCTTGAGGGCTGGAGTATCCAGGGACGCTCGAGACACCCAGTCCATCCTGCCTCATTCTTCTCAGCTGCAATGGTATAAATGGATAATAATGCCCCTAATGGGTTTTATCACAATGGGGAAAGTGATTATAAACCAGAGACACACATGCACATGCATAGTCACAATGTTCTCCAGGCTGGACTTCTGCCTCTCTTAGCCTGCAGTGGATAATTAGCATCTCTCACACGTGCTTAGGCTTGATTAAAACTCAGTTTACAGTGAGCAGTGCTGTGAGGTCGCCATCTGTCACCTGCCGAGGCCACCATGAGATGTAGTCTAGTCTTCAGTCAGAGGGAGTGAGGCGGCGTGTGTGTGTGTGTGTGTGTGTGGCAGTTTGATAAAGGAGAGAAAAAGATGGTGCAAAGAAATAGAAATGGCGGAGACAGGTGAGGCATGAAGCATTAGGAAGCATTCTGTTCAATAACTGGTCCCCCTCTCTCCCCGTGGCCCGCATATTAGAGCCAAATCACATATTTTCTGTGTTGGCAGAAAAAGGCTCCTGACTGCAGTTCTGGGATTTGTATTATTTACTTGAACTTCATAACCTTGTGACTGCAGTTTTGGGAATACTCATGTTTATACTTGAAGTGAGAAAGGAGGTGTAAGAGCTCTAAGGCTCATAAAACCCACAGTGTGTGAAAGCCACTGTATTTTTCCCTAAATGTGCATCAATCAAATAATACAGTTCCCCCCCCCCTAAAACACAATACTTCCATGCCACAGCTGCAATATACAGTGCATCATAACTGCATGGTGTATATTTGGCATGTTGATGACAAGCTTTAATGCCGCATTTACTGAGTACATTTACAAACCGTGTGTTATTGTGGCGAGCAGTTGGCAAGGCAGTTATCTGCTAATAGGCATGTTTGCCCCTAATTTTACAGTATTTGTTATTCGCAGAAATCTTGTTTCCATGGAAATATCCTGAATATTTTATGTTATACCCTGGAATATTTGGGCAGGTGGGAAAGATGCATGGAAAAAATCTAACAAACTCTTAGCTTTGGTATTTGTCAGATACACAGAGGGGGAAAAAAGATTTCCAAAGCGGCCCACAGAGAAACGACAAAAAGACAATTGAAAGGTCTTTGCTTGCAAAGAGTGAAAATATTTATTGAAGCTTGGCTTGCTCTTCCTCAGGCAGCGCTGAATGACACCCGAGGAAGAGCTCAAAACGCGTCGCAGCCTTTCTGCATGTTATATTACAGCCGCTGTCTCCTGCTCAGTGTGCTTCTGTTGATTTGTGCACATGAGAAGCTTTAATAAACATTTTTACTCTTTGCAAGCAGGGGGCTTACAGGATTCTTTATTTTGTGACTCTTTGCCTGGAAAATGGTTGGTAGTAACAAAGAATATGTGATTTGTACTGAATGGGCTGTTTCACCTCCACCAATAGAAATGACAATTGGGGAATATATTATTGAATAATGGCATTTTTGGAAAAGTTATTATTCACCTATATTTATTGCACGCTGTGATATTTGCCTGCAAAGTAGTAGTAGTAGTGCTTGAGTATCAAACAAAATTACACTTATTAATGAGTTGAACAGAAAATTAAGCTGTGACTAATTTGACAATCACTCAATCGTTCAAGTCAATTTCCAAGCTAAAAATAAGTTCCAGCTTCTCGGTTTAAAGGCTTTACTCCAGTTCTTTGTCTTAGGGGATAGTAAATTGAATACCTTTTGGTTTTTGACTTTTTGATCAAGGAAAACCATGAACTTTGAGATGTCACCGTGGGCACTTGGGAATTATGATGGACGGATGATTTTTCTGATATTTGACAAACAAAACACATAATTAAAAAATGAATTAACAGGCACAGCAACATTTTAAATAACTGTAAGATGCAGCACAATATAAAAGGATCTGTGTTTGTTGATACCTTGATTGATGATGATGATGATGATTTTCAGTTAATGAAATTATCTGTGTACATCTCTGAAGCTTCCTTGTGAAATGTGTTTGTACTGACACTAAAAAACATGTGCTGACCTCTCGCTGTGCCTCTGTTTGTCTAGCAGGTAGTTGAAACTCGAGAATATTCCTCTAGCTTGTGTACACACACACACACACACACGCAGGGGTGTTCGTGCCTCCGCTGTTACTGCAGGATAGATAAAATATTATGTTGTTGATAATGAAATATTTCAGCAAAATAGTTCATTTCAACATCATAGTAAACTCTAGTTGTGACCCTATGTTTTTTTAAGTAGTTTTGTTAATCTCAGGAACAGGCTGTTATTTCTGTATAGTGTGTGTGTGTGTGTGTGTGTGTGTGTTTGATGTTACTACAGAACTACCATAGCATTTGACTAGCTAGGTTTCTTTAAGGATGTCCTCTAATGTCGAGAGCACGCACATATATTGTGAAATGTGTGTGTGTGCGACATCCGTCTCTGTGTGTGTGTGCAGGCGAGCGTGCGCAATCAGTGCTTTATACATCTTATTTTCACAGTAGTCTTTCTTTTGAGTTGCATTTGCAGTTCGAGAGTTGTGGAGAGGTTGGAAACTGCGAGCAGACAAAAGTCATTTGGGACTTCAGCAATTCAAGGCCTGTGGAAGTGTACTCACAGTTTGGCACAATTAGTACCAAAAGGGGTCCCTGCTTGACAAATTAGCACACAAAATGTCAGCTGGTAGTTAAGCACATCCACAATGAGCCCTTGCAAATTAGCACATATTTTGAGGAGGGAGCTGGCACATTATTATGAATAGAGAGAGCCTGGCAAATTAGCACATCTGTTGCCAGCGCTCAGAATTAATACACGTTATATGATCACTGGTTTCCCACTTGGCGCTGGGTAAGGGACGAGGCTGGTGGGCACACATTTCTAATTGAAGAGTCTGTGTGTGCTCATTATAAGAGATTGATGAGATTGACCTTTTGGCAATGGTATAGCTAATTATTACCCTGAATGTAAGTGAACTTAGGTATCTCTGAATGCCGCAGGCACGGGCTTTAAATTCTCACACCAGTCCCATTTTCCCCCCCGGACTCGGTTGTTTCTTACCTGACAGGTTTGTTTAGGCTCAATCTTTGGAGCGCGTGATTGTGTGTGTTCACACGTGTATGTTCAAGTGTCTGCCTGAGGCTTAGCGTCCAGCAGTGGCAGGTGACAGTCCAGTCCCGTGTCAAGAGGCTTTAGGGTGACAGCAGTGATTCTATCGTGGAGAAAAAAACACACAAGCCAAACAAGTCAGAAAACAACTGCTAAACTGTTGTTTACATAAGCTTCTTTCATATGTTCTAATATTCGGTTTCCATAACTGTGCTTATTTGATCCGTTTTTAAGTTTTCATTGCTTGTTTGTTCATGTGATATTACACCTGATTTCCTATTCAGGGATTTCTATTCTATTCATTAATGAGAAACACAAATACAAATACTAGTATTTCACTCTATTGATTTTACTCTGATTCCTCTCATTTAAATTAAGTCTCAAGTTTGGCTCCAAAATAAGTTTTCTAGGCTCAACCAAGATCTCTATCAACTATCTTCTTACAAAATGCACCTCTGTTAACAAAGTTTACTGCTTTCCTTATCTTGCTCTTACAAAACCAATACTCTGTAAGATAGTATCTGTGAGCCAGGGCCAGAGAAGATGTAGCAAGCCAAATAATACTGTTATATTATATTAAAGCAGTACGTCTCTGCCCATACGTGTAGACTGGAATAGAATAGAATGGACTTAATTTCCTTGAAAATAGCATTCAGATGATTTTTTATAGACTACATTGTTGATGGTTTGTTTGTGTGATTTCATAGCGCTGGCGAGAATCACGCACAGTTGATGTATCCCATGCCCATGCTCAGATTTCTGGGGATCTCCAGGGAGAGAGAATTGGCCCTTGTGCAGCGTAGGAAGGTCAGCCTACCGCAAGGGGAGCTTCAGATTAATGACCAGGGGCGGTGACTCTCTGCAGGCCTTCATGCATCATGTCCCATTCACCGGCAAACATGTCAGGGAGCGCTCCCACAGGGAATTTCGGGGATATTTACGGATCGCTTCCATCACTTTTGCCTCCTGCGTTTTGGCTCCGAGCATTGACGCTCCCCGGCTGAAAGACGGAGGGAGACAGAAACATGCCGGTGTGTTGGGGTGTGGTTGATGGAGGTCTTAAAGCCTAACTGATCGACTTCATGTGCATACCTGGGCCACTTGCTCCAGCGACAGGGTTGCTCGCCGGTTGCCATGGCACCCACCCTACAGCCCACCGCCATCCTGCAGCTGCGCTGCTGGTCATTAGTCACAGAGACAGGCCGTCCGCACTATCACAACGCCCTTCCTCCACCAATCAGCTGCTCAGATACCAAAACTGCAGATGCCTCACAGCCATAGCGTAGATGCTTGAGTCGCCATGGCAACATGTCTGATTCTCATCTCCATGTGTACAAGAGCATGTTTGAGTAGAGAGAGCTAATTGTATTTTCATTCATAGTTTAGTAACACTTTTCTTTTAGTAGGAAATGCATTCTCCTTGGCAGTGCTTACAGTGTGCTGACGTCACAGAAATATGGTGTTAGTGTTCGTCTTTGTTCAGAGCAGCATATTTGGATCACCTCTACATGAATACCAAGGTTTGTCCATTACTATAGTTTGATATATGTCCTTCAGGGGTGAATGATTTTTTTTTACAGGAACTCATTTCAAATTTAATTAATTTGTGTCAGAAAGTCAGAAATTAAGCCAATGACCACGTAAATGTATGATGTTCAATCCATAATGCACTTAATTAACTGTGAACAAACATGAAAAGGGAGTCAAATTTACATAGAAGAGACGCCCTCCCACACTGCCTTTTAATTTCCACTTTCTTCTCCTGTGCTCTCTCTCTCTCTCTCACACACACACTGAGACACTCAGATCAGCAGGCCTGTTTCCTCGTCAGGGTGATTATCCAGCTCATAACTCACTCCGAGCTTTCATTTGCCCTATAATTCACACCAGTCCCAATGATGGTGGCTCTATAATTCACACACACACACACACACACACACACTCTGATTATCTCTGCTGTAACTCACACACCTGCAATCAGATGGACCACAGCACCAAGTAGCGAGGAGGATGTATAGATCCTATGATACAAGAGCATTATTAGACTTTAAGCAAGCTAAATATTCAGTACACACAATTCCTGTTTGCACAAAATGCTTGAAAAAAAAAAAAAGTTTAGTTTGGGAAGAATTCTTAGTGTCAGATTCATAAACAATACTGAAGTCACCTCCTCTTGTGACACGTTACGGTTCAAGGAGTACTGAATCAGACAATATGCACTTTTTCTGCGTGGTATAATTTTGCAATGTAGCCCTCTGTGGACTCAAATTGAATGTTTCTGCTCATCTGTTTTCTCAAAGGTATATGATTTCTTAGCATGTCCGAGCCATACAGCGTGCCAAGGAAATCAGATGAGCATAACTTAACACCCTTATGCTCATTTTCATACTCGCTCAATGGGCCAGTGGAGCTCAGTCGGCTCCCTCAGGGCAGTAGTGTAATAATTATCTATTAGGTCAGACTGACATGATTCCAATCATCTTTAATGGTGATTCTCGGGTATTCGTTCTATTGAAGATTAATGTGCCATTTCAGTGAAATGAAATGCCATGAATAGCAACATGTTCCCATCACATTGCTGTATAGAGGGAGGACTCCCACATGAAAACCTTATTATTATAGCTCACTCAATGACAGCGGAGCACAAAACGTGTAGTAAAGTGGCTTTATATGTTTATAAACCAAACTCTCATCTTACACTGCGACACATATGTGTGTATATATATATATATATATATATACATACATACACACACACACACACACACACATATATATATATATATATATATATATATATATATATATATAT
>JAVQJL010102839.1:0-46837 GCA_036024295.1 Nannoperca obscura
CCTTGCCTTGATGTTGATCTTTACTGTTGTCTTCGTGGCATGACTCATCTGACAAGCAGTCAATACTTGGTAAATCTAGTTCCTTTGTTGCTGTTCTAGTTCATTGGCCTTTTGTCTAACTCTTGTTTATGGTATCTCATGTTTTTTGCTTTGTAATCACCATTATGCATTTGTTGTTTTCAGTAAATACTTCAAAGGCAAATTTCTTGTCTCCAACCTTTAACTGAAGTATGTTTAGCTCACTGCATAGCTGTGCATCTATTTTATAAGAAATTATTAATCAATTAATATAGAAAATTATTGGCAGATTAGTATATAATAAAAAATATTTGTTTAGTTGCAGCCCTACTACACGTTTCATAGCAAAGTTGTAAATTGTATTACAAAGAAAAAAAACAAGAAATGGAACACTGATAAAAAACACCATAAATAATTCAACATCTTAGTAATAAAATGGATGTTTACAATGTTTACAAGAACAGCAAATGGAAAAGGGTATGGTTGATGATTTTATTTTGAATTTTAGAGCATTCAAGAGAGTCCTATCTGAAAAGTTCAGGCTACATTCCTGTTCATAAGAGGTAAAAGTGCAAAGTCACTCTCACTGACAAGAATAACAGTCTGTGAGAAGGTCAATTCTCTCATACCACTGAGAGGCAAAGGAAGAGAGCATTAGTATGCTTTCCACATCGTCACAGCATTATCAGCTGCATGCAGCAGTTTCTCCGTCCACAAAAACGCCGTACATGTTTACTCTACTCACAACAAGAATAGATCACAAAACATGTGCAACAAATGTTAACGGACAAAAAACAAACATTTGACATCTCTACTAACTTTACATGCATTTATTACAAATAAATATAATTTTAAAATAAAATAATTAATTTATAGTGAGGCTAGGAGCAGCTTCCCTAAATGTCATCTGTGGAAATCTACAATCTATCTGTGAAAACAAACCCTCTGGTGTTTTTCCTTGAAGGAGATGGTGCGCAGATTAAGAGACGCGTCTGCCAAAGGCGCATTACTCAAACTCTCGTTGACGTGTATATAGCAAACATGATATCTCATGACAACCACTGGCAGGGCCTACAATTCCTCCAGGCATATGATTTAAATTTCAAGACACTTTAAGAGCTTGAAAAAAATTAGTCTCTCTTAGGAGATTTGGGCTTACTTAGGCGCCATCTTGGTAACACCACCCAGGGACTAAAATTGTGACCAACAAGACAAGCCTCCTCCCACAAAAAATGGTGAGTAATCTACATCTTAATTCTCTTGCAGGGTATTATCTCAACCACATATTAAGGAACACTGGCGAATTCTTTACATGGGAGTGTTTTAATTTTTTTCCTGCTAGTAATTGGCCACTTCCACTCTTGCGTAGTGAACACTCATGAGCGTAAAGATTGGCTTGGTAGGCTGGAAAGTAAACATGCCTAAGAAACTAGCAAATAAAAAAATCTACAAAGTGTGGACCAGAGAAAGAAAAAGGTGCATCACTTTTGTTCTTTCCTTTTCAATACGTCCTCTACTGTTAGGAGAAGTTGGTCTTCTGTGATTGATTTCTCACTCCATCTTATTCTTGCTCATTGGCCTGGCAGAGGGCTACAGGCCTCCTGAGAATGCTCACTCCTATTTTTAAGGACAGTTTCTATAGCAAGTTCACCAAGAGCAGCCACTGCTCGCCTTTGTAAAAACATTTCAATGAGGAAACTGACAGGTGGTCTTCAAAAGAGCAAAGAAGCATAGCTGGCAAGTGAGCTACAGAGCCAAGTGCTCCTTTCATACAATATTCCCCTTCTCAACTCACTGACAGGGTTGAAGAAATAAAGCAAAAAAAGAAGGAAAAAAGAAGACACTTCACTAATGTTTATATAGGAATATCCGTTTCACACTGACCTCGCTTGTATTCAGATGCCAAACAGCTTTTAACTCCTGTGCTAAAGCCAATGCCTGCATTGCTACAATGATGTAACGTGTGTTGCATAAATAATCCAAGAGACAAACATTTTATCACAAACAGCCTGTATTATTTATCTATTAGGGAGCTTAAGAAGCTGTGGATCTGCTTGGGGAATAGCCTGCTGTGTAGTGGAGGGTTGTGTGTGCGAGGCTGGGGCGCACTGGCATGGAGCTGCAGTGTTTGGCCAAATGGGGCCCCCTCTGTGTTCCCTGTACCCTGGAGCAGGAGCCAAGGCGTCCTGGGCTGCGTTTCAAGAGCAATAAACTTCTCCAGCATTTTAGAGATGACATTTGGAGGTATCAGCATGCTAAGCCTGGGAGGGGTTGGCCCATCGCTCTGCCGACATGACCCTGGGAGCTGCCACAGCCTCGTCTGCGCTGAGGGGATTTGTGTCAGTGCTGGGCCTTAAAATACCACAGATCTGCCCCCCCTGCCTTCCTCCTGTCTACGCTTCACTCGCCCCCAGACTGAATGACACAGGCTCACTTTCCCTCACCTCATGATCTCCATATTTTCTTCTACACAGGACTAAATGCACCAGATTGTGTCTGTTTTATAGATTATTCTGTTCACTCAGCAATCCACGCATACATTCATCTCGCCATTATCATTAGCTAAGTGGGCTGCTACATCTGTGCTCTAACTACACGGAAGGAAATTACACTGAATGTTGCCCCGGCCTCATCGGGCAACATTCTTGTCAGCTCTGACCAAAGGTGCGGCTCCTGTGATCGTATTTTGTTCGCTTGCTTCCTCCTCCTCTGTTTCTTTCTCTGGCACTCGGTGAGTCGGGTGAGGCACAGACAATTACTGGGGGCCTGTTGTTCATTTACTCCCACAAGGCCGAAAGGCGGAGGTGATGAAGCAGCTGTTGGTTGGCATGCTAAATGAAACGCGCGCACACACAGTGCATGCCTAAATAGCTCTGTATGAGACTTGTCATGCAGAGAAGTGGGGGGCTGCTCAACTTCACTGCTAATCAGGATGCCTCTGCTATGTCTTTGGGGCCTCTGTTTGTTGCTCTTCCCTGGTACTCTGCCTGGATTTGCTTGATTTCCTCATTTGGTTCTCATTTGCTCAGTTGCCCCACAATGAAAGAAGTCTGCTTTTATAGGTCTCTTAAGGGAAACACAGCAGAATGGCAGAGCAGTTTGAAGTAAGCAGCATCTGGGTCTTTCATTGTAAAACTAGCCAGTGGGTGTGTTAGGGGCTCGTACTGCTAAAATGATGTAGATGGAATACACATCTTCAATCTTATAGTTTAAGAGCACAGAGTACACTGATGGCTCTTTATGGTAGCTAAAACGGACAATTGAAAGATGTCTGGTAAGGATTCAGGAACAGAACACATTTCAGCTACGACAGATTTCTCTCAACACATACAGCAATGAACAAGCTGTGGTGTCGGACAACTGAGGGCCACTTCATAGTTTCAGTTATCAAATATATCTGTTCATCCTTTATCACATGATTTTCCACCCTTGCTGTCTACCCGATAGAGGTTTTGTCTGAGATTTTTAAAAAAGAAGCAGGCTTCAAAGAGAGCAAAGTGGGTTGGTTTTTGGAAACCCTTCTGGCCTCACAGCTCTGATGGCCATAACAACCTGTCTACTACACCTGCAGAGTGCCCGTCCCCCCGTCCCTTTTCCACCATACCACTTTTAAAACCACTCAAAAGCTCCCACCAGCCCCCCTCCCCACTGAGCCAGATAGAGTAAAATCTGAAGAAAACACAGCCCCATCAGGCCAAACCACTACCTTTTCAGCCAAAATAGCAGCTTTGAGCGAGTGAGTGCAGGCAAAGGACAGACTTGGACTGGGAAAGGGAAGGGGGCAGGGCGAGGGGAGGGTCAATCACTCTGTGGGAGGCAGAGAATGAGGGAGCACAAACACAGTGCTGGTGCTGGCTCTGAGCCATGTTTGTGTCACTAACAGAAGTAGCCTTGTCTATCCCCCCCCCACTGCCCCCACCCTCTGCCTTGCACTCGCTCTCTCCCAGTTTGCTTGGAAACAGAGTCAAGGGGTGACTGGCTGGATGCTTGGTAACAGAAAAGAATTGCAATAGAGAGGAGAACAGGGGTGAATCAGACACAGCTCAGGGCTGGAGCAAAAATCAGAGGAGGGGAAAAAATCCACTCAATAGCAGGGACTGTGCTTTGGGAATGTTGATGAGGCAGGGACCTTTTTCTGTTCGGTTCCTCCAAGTGAACCAAAAAGCAGCACTGTGGATGTGTGGGCGATTTGTACTCAGCATGCCCGCAGAGCAACTGAGCGCGAGCTGCTTTGAAGATTAGGTGTTTGCATTATTTCACATGAACGACAGAAGAAGAGGGCAGTTTTTCAGACCCAGCAGAACCTGATAGCGCTAGTGATACAGCTTAAAATTAAATACGCTGAATGCTGTTTCGATCAAAGAGAGGAAAACTGAGGGAGTCTAAGATTTCACTCGGACTGCACCGCAGGAAAGAAGCCAACTCTATTCCCAACTGGCACGCTCGCAAAAAAAGTGCTTTGTGTTATGGGGCATGTTGTTGAGAGCAGATATCTCTGTGCAGCAAACTCCTGTCTACGTACTCCCAAGCAAAAAACATATCAAGGCAACCTATGAACTGCCTGCCAACTACTATTCTTGTCAGCAATATTATGCAGCAATTGTGATGTTAAAGCACACGTTAGTACCAGTTCCTGAGGCAATCAGGCCATATCCAATTACATTTTAGCAGGCAAAATATGTATGGTAATGACAGAAAGATGATCATTTTTAAAACGGCTTCACTAAAGCCTTGACACACCAATACCTCATTGACGTGTTAATGCAACCACACTGTGGCTATGTAAATAAAATAAAATAAAATATCCCATGTGTTTGTAGCTTATTTTCTTTTATGCCAGGAATCTGCTGTTTCATAGGAAAGAGATTAATTAAACAGTGTGTTGGGGGATTCTTATCTGCTACGATTCTCAATCAATTCAGATAAAAAAAAAGAAGCTTCTTTTACGCCGTTAATAACGTTATTGTTACCGAACGAAAAAGGCACAATGGTGCTGCTTGCAGTCATGTAGCTTCTGCCGTATGGAGGAGGAAAATTCCATCCAACCAGCCCTTGACATGATTCATGATTCCTAGAATATGTGAACTTTGCAAGAGGAAGGTAAAATATTTTAGAAACACTAATCACCTAACGGCTAACGTTAATGCAGCAGACCACTGAACTCCTGCACCAGCAAACAAGCTGGAAAACCGACGCACACCGCACCACTTTACAAAACTTCTACCCAACTCTGATCGGGTGAGGAAAATGATGCGCTCCATAGCCGGTATTATTCTACATAAGAATCTAGAAGGTCACACCATTCAAAAGTTCAAAAGGTCATCATTAAATTTTTGCAGCTAAATGTAATACACTTCTTGTATTACTTATATATGAATTGTCATAACATTCTTAAATTAAAAGGCTGAGTAGTTCCACAACCCACACACTTTGTTTGGTGATTGTCAACATCAGCTAGCTTCAAGGTTCATGTTCAATATTGTGATTCAGCCGCCTAAAAAAACATGTGAATGGTTTCACACAAAATGCACTGGAGTATGAACCTGAGCATACGGTCTCTTTTCAATTCAATCAATAGAATCGGTTTTGAATAGAGAATCAACCTAAATCAAATCGTGACGCGATTGTGAGATTCTCAAAAGATTCTCACCTCTACTAAACAGCTTGTCAAACCACTTACCGTCTTCAGTTTCCTGCCACACGATGCCTTCCAGATTGACACTGGTGCCAGGCTCGCAGGGCCCCAAGCACTCAGGTTCCGTAGCCAGGGCCACATCAGATGTGTTCACCGCCACTGAGCGTGTGCGCACCATTATCTGCTCACACGGCGAGGCAATCTCATTGTTGCCTACTGTGGCCAGGAGGTGAAGGGGGGGAGGGGCTGGCGTGGAGACAGGAGATTCCATCTGTGAAGAAAGAAGTGGGGGGTTGAGAGAGAGAAACACATGAGGCACTTCAGAACCTCTGTATAAACACATACAGAGCAGATGTTAAGATACAGCAAATTCGGGGAAGTTAAAGTGCTGAGCGTATGGAAGTCATCCTGGAATGCCAGTGGCCCTTGAAAGCTATCTTAATCAGTAAAAGAATGATGCAGCACTTAGTGTTGAAATATACTACTGTGTCTTTTCTTAACCTTAGAGGTGATTAGCAGGCAGGGAAGGCAGGGAGGGACATGTGAACTTGCTTTGACTGCTTCTGTGGAAGGACAAAATTAGTTAAGCAGGATTGGTCAAACAATCCCTCCCCCAGCTTTCCGCCCTCGCACACAGCCGAGCGAGAGCCGTGACACCAAATCATCTCACAGGCTGATCACTCATTAATTCCCTCAATTAAAGCGCTGGTTGTGGTAGGGGAGCAGGCTGCTGAGGGTCAGTAATTGATTCCACCTATTCTGACACACTGTGACAGCAATGAAGAGACAGTGGGCCCTACATGGAAAATGAAAATGAAAAGAACAGGAAGGGAGGGAGACGATGAGAGAAACGGAGGGGAGGCGCGTGCGAGAGAACTGGAGGTAGAAAAGTGTGTAGGCGGAAAAGAGACAGAGACAGGAAGACTGATGGTGATTTAAGGGCCACAGTGACACCAGGCTTAGTGCTCTTCATTCAAGGCAGTTGACATTAAAGCGCTCCAAATCATTAGCAATGAACTGCAGGAGGAATGCCATGCTGCTGCCAACACCACACAATTATTAATTGGGCATAAACCACTCAGTGCTGGGGAATATGCTGCCAATGCTGCATCCAATTAGACTTAGAAGAAAATAACAATTGACACATTGGTTTATAAGCCTCCATATCCTTTAAATAATTGTTCTAATATACTTACTGTTTCAAACTAAGTATGATGTATGGATGGAGAACTAAAACTACTTATTACTACATCGAAGTTACAGCTTATTTTTAGCCAATCGGTTGGTAGGTCTACCCCACTTTGGTCCAGAATGAAATATTTGAACTACTTGGAACAACTCAACTTCATGGTCCCTAGAGGATGAATCCTAATGACTTTGCTGATCCCCTGACTTTGCCTCTGGCGCAACCAGCAGGTCTAATTTATTTACTCATCCTGAGAAATATCTCTGCATGTACTAGGATGGGCTAATGCAAAATTTCCATTCATAGGTCCCAGACGATGAATCCTACTAAAGTCCAGTACTTTTGACCAAATATCTGGAAAACTAATGACATTCCCATCGACCTCAGCCGTACTTAGTATACAGCTGTATTTAGTGCTAATTAGCTAATGTTAGCATGCTATCACTCTAGCATTGTCATTATGAACATGGCGCAATGCTAGCATTGTCATTTAGCTCAAAGCACCACTGTGGTATAGTACAGCCTTGCGGAGCCACTAGCATGAAGATTAACACTTGCTTTTAATATACTTTTCCTAGTAGCGCTGACATTTTTGGGGGTTTTATGGCGATTGCAATCTTGCAAGACTTAGTCCCACTTTGCAGTACATAATACCTAAGTTTAGTAAAAGGCTTGTTATAATAACCTATTACTATAACCTATTAACCTAAAATTATTTTTAAAAAACTAACTGTGCTATTGAGATGAATAAGAAAAATTAGCATTTTAATTCTTAATTCTTTTCATACTGTTGTGTCTACATTTAACTCCATGCTATTTTTAGCATATGTGATGCAATGTTATTCTGGTCACATTTTCAAGGTGAGCAATATTTTTGATGGAATTTTAATTGATTTAATTGTTTGAGATTCATAAAAAATCCTATGATTGATCAGGATTTATAAAATGTATTATTCGAGAGAAGTACTGCCATGAATCTGTTCTGAGACAATTCAGATCAATCACAGAATAAGAAATATGAATCTGTGATGAACTGAGTGCTCTGAAAACCAAACATTAGTCCCTGATGAAATTTAATATTAGCTTAAGACTTGTCATCACAGGAGCTTCATATTTCATGGTTTACAGAAATGAGCGTCTCCTGGTGCTCAGAAGACGAGCAAATGAATGTGTGCAGAGAGCGGCAGAGAGTGAGGCCTAACGACATCGTAATCACTGTGTCAGTTTCTGATGCATGATGTGGCCGAGCTGCAGGCCGGCTGAGCGAATGAGACAGGACAGGTAATCACCCGAGCTGTCACCACACACTGTTGCTGGGCTTTATGGAGACACCGAGAGCCACAGACAAGACCACACAACGAACCCTCCTTCAGAGTGACAGCAGATGGTGAAAGGTGCAAACAGGTTCATGCAGAGCCTCCTGTAAATTGACACAACTCCTCAAACTAAAACTGTTTGAGACGACCTTTTGGGTATATTTGTGTGTCATAATTATGGCCAGGAAATAACTTAAGGTTGACTAGTGGGCAGATTCACACTATCAACCCCTGTTTTTTCATTTGGCTTTGTTTCCAACCACAAACAAAAAAACTTGCACAAGAATGTCTTTAACACAGTTTGGGCTGATGCTGACTCGAGGTAGGGCCCAAACAACCCCTTGCCAACCAGCCTTCAATTTCTTCCAAATTAGAAATAACTGTTTGCACACTTTCCCTATTAATCTGCAGGTTGTTTTCTCGTATGATAGATTGATCGTTTGTTCTGTAAAATGTGTCCATTATCATTTTCTCTTTCTGATGTCATCTCATATTTTGATTTGTCTCACCAACAGTCCAATACCACAAGATATTTACTTTACAATGACAAAACACAGCAAAATACTGACATTAGAGAAGCTTTAACCAGAAGCAATTTTCTGTTGAATCGGCTAATTGTTGCCGCTCTAGTCTAGGCACTAAGTATAGCCTTCGTATCAAAAGGCTTTTGTTCATCCTAACTCTTAAAAAAACACTGAAAGCTGGTGATTCCCAGATGAATTCCATCCTATATCCCCGAGGTTAATAATCTCTACGAATCAAATCTTTTTGATAGATTTCACAGTCATTCCATCTTACATTTTCAGAGTATAACCTTGCCTGGAAGCGCTTTTGACTTCATTTTTTCCACTTAAATCTTGTTACCAAGCAAGCTAAAAAGACTACTTTCATTTCAATTTTCAGAAATAAAAGTGACAAGCCAGTCTAAATAAAAGAATCATTCACTATGTAATGGTACAAACTAATAACAGTGGCGCTCTATTTCCAAGTTCTATCAATGGATCAAGTGAACAAAAGGACTTTCACTCTGGGGCTGCAGAAGGTAAACCCACACAGGGAAATGCCTGACGTCTTGTCCGGGGTTTTTAAAAAACCACTGAACTACACAACTTGTCAGATTACACAAGGCTCTGCCCGATGCCCAGCTGATGCCAAATTCCATGATTTTTTTCGCTCCTTGCAAGACTTAACAAACGGATGTTGAAATCTCCCTTAACAACCCACAATACGTGTATGTCACGCTAACCTCCTCTTAAGTAAAACCCCAGGCCAACTCCTTGAGAAAGCCACACTGGCAAGAATAAATGTTTAACTGACTGACAAAAATCCTACGAATCTTGGACTGGCGATGAGCATACCTCACAGTGCTGACAGAGGGGGAACTGTGCCTGGATTTCCATACAATAACTCGCCCATAGCAGACAGACGCATGCTGCACTTTTTTACTGGACACATTAACTTCAGCTTTAACTTGTTTATTAGAGTTGGGATTAAGAAACTGAGCACTGAGCTTGGGCGAGGATTACCAAAGGATTACACTGCAGTGTCATACTGAGAACACCTGTCTTGGCTGTACTCGTGTGGGCGGTGTGGAGATAGAAAACTGTTGACCAAATCATGCCTTGAATCTTTTACAGTGCACCGCATTTAAGTCAGCAATACAAGCGCTTTAACTCGACTCTGAGAGCCACTCAAATGTTTGAACATATTACTCCACTACTCTAAAATTTGCTAAAATTGAGACATGACCATTAATGTCACAAACAATGATGGTGGATGATTTGTTTTGCTCACTGTCCTCTTCATGACATCTGAAAACAAGCTTGTTAATCATGCATCACTACTGAGAAGTGTAACACAATGAGAACAAAGGAAATCTAAAGGAGCCAAAGCCTGATTGTTGTTATCGCGGGTCATTACACAGTAATAAACCCATAGTAGATCATGTTTAATCAGTTAAAAGTATCTGTTCTCTGGATTCAAAATCATGTAATACAGATATTGTTTCTAAAATGGTTACGGGATGAGGGTCAACATTCATTCTTAACAATGCACCTCATGTTTGATGCAGGATAATGAACACATGTTCTGGTTATGGTTTATTTACCCTTTCATATGAGACTGCTGTTACAGGTCACAGTAGTTCAGTAAACATGCCTGCTAAACCACAGAATTACATTTTCCTCTGGTGCTTTTTATGCATTAGCAGGTTCCAGCAATAAAATAAGCACCGTGCGCAGGTTCTCACAAGCTGATTTTGTGTGCCCACTCATGCTTTTTGTCTTTATCTTGTTCTTTTTTTAAGATCAGTTTGGTAGGTGGTTACAATGCAGTTTAAATGCCCATATCATTAGGAGAGATAGCCGTGCTTGATTCTGTGGTTACCTTTTCATACCAAAGTCGAGCCCTGCATTTAACCCTCGTTGGAAGTAAGATCCTGAAGTCAGGTCAGATAACACACAATGGGTCATTTAGATTGACCGTAGTTGTGGGTTTATCATCCCGGCCTCTTGTTTTTGTATGAAACGGGGGTGAGAAAACTGATTCTTAAAACAACTAACTCTCTTAAAGTAGTCAGTTAGTTGCAGAGCATGTATTGTACAAAGGAGTAGCTACAGCATTCAATACCAGAGACAAATTAGGCAAATAACTTTGGAGGGGGTTGATTAAGATTAAAACCAACGAGACATGAAATGTATATTATTCCCAGTAATAACAACGTACATATTTAATGTTAAGCTAAGCATTTGGTTAACTCAACCTGCCTGTTAACATGCTTCAGTTGTATTAAGAATGAAAGAAAATGTATCTCTAAAAAGGTTTACTTTTAGACCCGCTATTTAGCATGTAAAAACTCTATATAAACATTTATGAAGACAATATTGACGTTATTACAAACATGTTTTCCTATATTGACATTCATTATTTCTTTATATATCAGCCTCCACACACGTGTGCCTCACAGAGTAGTTGTAGTTGTTGATGAAAGAATGTGCTTACTACATTATAGTGCGTCATAAACCATTAATTAAATGTTTACATACTGCCTATAACTGCTAAATAGGGGTAAAGTGTCTCCATGTAGAGTTTCCCAACACTAGTTTGAAAAGACTAAAATTCATCTAAATTGGCCCCCTGTTAATTTCCTGATACATAATTGGAAATAACATTTTTCAACTTCAAAAGAAAGAAAACATCTGTCTTGAAAAGAGAAAATGTAATTCTTCCTGACACAAAGGGCCATTATTAAGTAAAGAGGAATCCTTGCTGAAGAGCTATTAGTTTGAGTTCAGTATTCCAGCTTCAATTATGTAATTCTTTTTGACACCTGAGGCAAACCCTGTGAACATCTTTGGTGAGTTACTGAGGTCGAAGGTCATTGGAGATTACACTTCTTTTCTTGCTGGCTCTGGTCGGTGCCTCTTTTAGCACCACGGACACCCAGTTAAGAGATGTTAGAAAAAGGAACCAAAGTCCCTTTTTATTTTGCTGTCATTCAAACAATGTGGGCACTTGTAATCGGTACAACGTCGTTGAATCCACATAATGGATGTAAGAACAGCAGCATTTCAATTCTAACCAGTTCAGACAATTGCAATTCTGATAATCAGCATACAATCACATCATTGAGTAGCTTTTAAAGTGAGCCGTATTATTGAGGGCACTGAAGTAACATGGTTATTAGCATTAAGCTGCAATTGAAAACAAACGTGCGAGCCCTCATCTAATTTGATTACTAAAATGTTCAAATCAGCCAGGAGACAGAGAGGAAAAAAAAGAGGCATAAAATTACTGGATTCCTTTTCAAACCTACCCAAACACTGCGCACTGGCCTAATTCCTTCACTGAAACCACACTCATTCTGTTTGAAGCTCAGAGTAATCACAGAAACTGAGAGAGAAAACACAAACAGGAACACCTGACATCTATTGTAGACCACCAGCTGGCAAAAGGCACTCAGTTTCTAGGCAACTATTCTCAGTTTTAGCAGCTAATTGTGCTTTCAGGAAAGCATAACCACACATAAATAATACAGAGAGGAAACTAAGCTGTGATGATGTCGGTCACCCACGACCCACAATCTCTTTGGAGCCTTAATGAGTAACCCAGGATCTCACTGTAAAAAGTTATTGTCTAACAAAGAAGCAGTTTTCCATGTGACTCTTTATCATATCTATGCATAAAAATGAGACCTCTTTCATATACCAGACACATTTGTATTTTACCTTAAAAGCCGAAAAAACTCAATTTTTACAGAACACGTAATTTTTTTAATGTCTCCAGGAAATACTGATTAGTGCCACATTTTGACACTTAACACAACAGTACATTTTATGATGCAACACAACCTCCGAGTTCGGAAATGGAACAGTCAAAGACGAGGACATAAACATGAAAAATGTCTGTAAAAGCAACGGCTTTACGTGCAGCACCGAGTAAACTTTCATCTCACAGCACTCAACTACAGCTGTGAATTACAGCCTGACTGTTAGAAACACAAGTAATGCTTTCACATTTGCTGTAAATTTCAGTAGCAATTAAATTTAATATCTTCTTAGTGTGACACATTCATTCACATTTAAAATAGCTGCTATTTCACCAAGGCCTTTGATTATACCGAAGGCAAAAAGTACACATAGCTTTGTCAAAGAGAAACCTCTTCAGAGAGCAAGAGAGTCTTTACCTGTGGAGACATATGCACTTGCTGATGAAAGGACAACATACATTAGTCAAGACACTTCTCCTGCAGCTACCAGCAACATGATGGGAAGTGAAAGTGATATAAAAAGACAGAAGGCACAAGGGACCGCAGGGTAGAGGACTGAGCCAAGATAAGTGGAGCTTACCAATTTGCTCACTTATGAAGCAGTGGCCTAATTTGCCCTGTAAAGCAAAGTCAGAGGAACTCTTCTTTTGCTACTATTGTCAAACTGCAAAAGTTTCGTCTAGACCAATATTTGGTAAAACTGGGGTTTTGTTTAAAACCATTCTGGTTGTTTGAATTATCATATTCCTAGTGCAGCTGGCAAAGACGCTGCATGTCCAGATTTCCAGATGTATTAACTTGGTGAGTAAAATAAAACTATGAAAATAAAGCCCAAGTTGTAAAAGCAAGACTAGCTTTTAATGTAAAGCTAAAGGAGTATTAAAGAGCAACTGCAGTGCTGTGAGGTCGTACTTAGGCAAAGCTGTGCTTTGAGCTAAATGCTAACGTCCACATTCTAACATCCTCACAATTAAAACACTAAAATGCTTATGTTTAGCTGGAAAGATGTTTACCATGTTCACCATCTTACTTCTGTGTGTTGGCTTGCTAACATTTGCTAATTAGCACTTAACACAAAAGTGAGATTGATGAGAATGTCATTATTTTTACAGGTATTTGGTCATAAACCAAATACTTGGACAAGATTGCAACCTAATGATGGCGCTAGTGAAAAAGATTACTAACTGATTACAATTCATCCTGAGAGGGACATAATGTTCCAAATTTCAAGGCAATGTTGTCGAGACATTTGACTAAAAACTACAACCTTGTGGTGGTGCTAAAGGAAAAGCCGGGGATTACCAAAGACATTAAGAAACATCCTCTGGGGACCATGACTAGCTGAGATATGTCAGTCTGGACCAAATTAGTGGGCCCATTGGCTGACAAACATCCCTAGATCAATGAGGCTAGTGTGGCTAAAATAAGCTCTGACCCTACAGGAACACTTTCTATAGATACAGGAGACAAATAACTGCTAGAGCGAATTTACGAGAGACTTCTTAATAAGAAAAGTTGACTTCATTTGTACCTGCTTAGCTCAGAGATCTGGCAGCAAGCTGCGTGCTTGGTTGGTTGGCTGGCTTACACGGAGCAGGTGCTTTGGTACACTTTTCTCCTGTCTTGGTTCAGCTTGACCTTGTCAACCTAATTCCTTCCTTTCCTCTGCCTGGCTCAGCTGGCTGCCTTGAGCCTATGCATGCTATTGTTTGTTCGATGGCAGGGTGGGGGTGCGGTTAGAGGTGCACTGGGGTGAGCTGCTGTTGAGTAACATGAGGACTAAAAGCTCTCCACGTAGAAGCAGGGACCTGATATTGTCTATGTTTACTGTTGATAAAACATGTTGAATGCCTACATGAGTGAAGTTCTGCCAGCACACACTGCATCTGTACTCTTAACAGGAACTAAACTATTCTTTTTGCCTGGTTGGTTTTTAAGATGCGGTTTCACAGTTAGCGCTTAGCGGCTGCATTGAATACTGGCAAGCACAGCTGCAACTAAATTATTTTTGAACTGTTCTTTTCGATTAATCGTTTTGTCTGTAAAATAGTAGAATAAAGTATAAAATGCCTGTTGTGATTTCCCACAGCCCAAGTGACACATATTCAGTGTGCTATCATGTATGACAAAAAAAGCATCAACTCTGAAAAGCTGGAGCCAAGCTAATTTTTGTAAATAAACAGCAAAAAGAATGATCAAATAAGTAAGAAAAATTATTCTGTCTATCAACTAATTTATTAAGACTAATCTTTGCAGTTCTAGTCGGTGGTTTCACTTTTAGTGGTTGTATGTTCTCAGCCACAGATGATATCGCAACTAAAGTTAACTGCAGTGCAGCATTGATTAATTCAATTTAACACTGTAAATATGTCAGAAGCTTACATTGTCATCAGCTGGGACAGATTTGAACATAATCCTCTTTGGATGCTGATACTGCTGGCTTCTATTGGTGAACCCGTCCCCTTTTCCCTTTCTCATCCTCCCACTCTGACCACAGGTCAGTTGACAACAACAGTATCTATTACAACAATAAGCCACATTCTTGCCAAGGTCACCCACTTGCGTCCGACAGAGTGAGAGGCTGTGCCGGGAGCAGAAATCCAGATAAACTAAGCTGAGCCTATGAGGATTTCTCTCCTACCAGCCCTCTCCATAGTCATAAATCTTATCTCACAGCAAAGGGAAACCTGACAACAAACTGAAAGGCTGTCATCAACAGCTCAGCCACCTAAGATTCCCACCCAAATACCAATGATTCACTCTTTGACGTCTTACATGTCTGAGGCTTTGGCCAAGGCTTTGAGACCAGGCTGGAAAGAAATCTAGCTCCCTGTGTAGTGTTCTTAATGTTTACAGTTCACCATTATGTTGACAGCTGCGACCTCCAGCTTCATGTAACTACCTTTGTGAATTCAAAAGCCTCAAGCAGTCGAGCAAAAAGCAAATGCTTCTAGACATTCTAACCAGAAACCTTATAAGCAAAGCAACAAAGGACATTTTACTAGTCCCACATATTAAACAAGGAAAACAAGTTGTTATTCAGGCTGTGAGATTTCCCCAGAGCCCCTAACCTCAAACTATTTATAGATGTTCTGTTAGTCTGTTTCCCTTGTGTTGACGCTCTTCTGTGGGCGGTGCCTTCTCCAAACATTAGAAAGACAATCCTAAGCCACACATCAATGAACACTTTAAAAAAATGGAATTATGCCAAATGACTTTCTATTGTTTAGTGTAACTTGAACTGACACAAACAAACAGAAAGCAATGAATATTATATTTAGCACAATGTAGACTTGTCACTTTCAATGTCTGTACCAGATTGTGGGAACTTGTGCAACATCAAAATTATAGTAAATGGATGATGACTTGAATTAGGCAATATGGCAAACTGTAAATAATTTTATAATAAATTATTAGAAATAATAATAAAAATGCTAAGTACACCTACATTACAGGAAGTAGATAACTGGGAACCCCTTGATTAGCTTCCAGAATCCATTGTAGGCTTGTCAACTTAAACAAAAGGCAGCAGAGGTTTCAGCTGTTCACATAGAGGAGCAGATGATAAAAGGTGCAGAGGTTAAGGCCATGGCTGTAGTTGTAAAAATATGTGTCTGTACATGGAGTGAGTGAAGGAGTGCACTGCGCTCTTTTCTGCAGTTAAGGCTCGAGCTGCACTCACCGCACTGTCCCTCATGCTGCTGCTTTAACTAGGGCTTGCTACTCTGATCGACCCCTACTGCTCGCTGTCTGACAGAGCTCCCATTGAACCATGTCTATCTTAATGGACGGTGATGTGCTCTGTTACTGAGTGCCTGTAGTTCCTGGGCTACCGCCTCAAAGCCCTATAGGGCTTTTCACCTTAATACACCTTGGGGCAAAGGACGATGTAGCTCGCATCACGTGACATTTCAACACTCTCACTGGTGAGAGGGAAAAATTGTTGAAAACGTAGGTCACCAGAGGAGCGTAGCAGAGTAAGTTACACCGCAGTTTATTTTCTGATCCACACAGCACGTCTATGACTTGTTTTGATAATTATAGTACAGAGTGACTTGAGTATAATCCAGGGAGTTACATGAGAAGCCTTTTCTGGGGTGATAAACAGGCCAAAAGAGGCTGACCTGGGAATAAATCTACTTTAGCAAGTATCAAATCAATCTGAAAGCTGTTTGAAACTACTCAGTAGATGCACTTTGGCACAACAACAAAAGGAGATTGAGCCCTCGAATGTTCCTAAGACACTTGCTTAATCAAAAGGACATGTGGTGACGTGTCAGCACAATACAGTAAGCCATCACACTGCAGTCACTGGAAGGGAATCTCTAAACTAATTATATCTCTGTGCCCTTCAGATCATTAAAGGCACTAATAAGTCAGGCTGTGATGATGTCGTGGGAGCAGGAGTAAAGTGAAACCCACTATAACGCACCAAACCTTCCCTCGCTCTGCCAGCCGCTTAGCAGAGCTCTGCTGCTCTCAGCCATCAGAGTTTGATGACCTTGTTAGTTTGAGTGCCTAATCTGCTAATGCCCTGATAAAAATAAACAGTCATTGTAGTCCCCCCTCCTCCCTGTCTGCAGCTGCTATCCATAAACACAGATGATACTTCCATCTTTATTTATCCTAAGGACTTACTGTCAAAGTGACAGTCTTAAGAGCCAGGGGGTCAGAGATATATATTGTTAGTGAAAGATAAAGGCCTTTAAATAGATAGTGTGACTAATGTAATTTCAAATATTTATATATGTAGTTACGCCAATTAAGAAAAAGTTACCAAAACTGAGTCTATGCATTATTTTCAAATACTAGTTAGCCACAGAACACTTACTTACTTCCACTAAGAGCAATCAAAGGCACAATACATGAGCATAGTCTGCAAAAATCAAGCGGATACATTGGAGGTAACAGGGTTGACATTCATCTTAACAAGATCAAGGCAAAACCCCAGATCATAATGAAGGGGAACTATAGTGTGAAGGTCATGCAGCACAGAAACAAAACCTGTGCATTCCTGTATTGTATTTTTTTAGGTATATTAAATGTCCCATTATTCAGCAATAACCAAATTGCCAGGACCTTTAGAGCAATATCCTGAGCTCCATTATTAACAATACAAAATACCATAATAAGTATAACACATGACTTAACGGAATGGATTTAACAGCAAAATGTCTCACTCTTCAAGGGATACATAAACCTAATGGATATGATTAAATATAATTTAGTCTTCCAGATGGACAGAGAGGCCCCACTTACGAAACGTAATTGAATGTGCGAGCTCAGCTCATTGCCAAGGACTAAACAACTCCCCAGCCTCCACTACAAAAAGGAGCTAATTTCCATTTTAACTTCACCTTCATTGATCCACTCCCACAGCCTCTCCTCTTGCTGCTATGCAAACACCTTAAAGTCCTTTCGGGGTATTTGGAAATAGTATGGCTTATGTTTAGAAATGCACTCAGGACTATTTAACTATCACAGGAAAAACAGTGCTGACTTGGGTAATTGTACATTCTTTGGGTGGGGGGCGAAAAGCCGTCTCAGCAAAACAATAACTACATGGAACACTAATTCAGGAAGCTTGCCCTGCATATCAAGTTGGAAGGAAATAATATTCATTCTTAGCATATCGAGCGATCAAGCCCTCAGCCCATCTGTGCCCCAGCGAAATATTTGAAACAAAAACAATAACGCAGCTAAATGCAAGTCTGTTTACTTGTTTTATTTACATTTCAAAATGATTTCGCAGTTGCAATAAGGAGAGAATTAAAGGATGCAGATACAGTCCAAAACGTGTTTGTATACACAGATGTGTTCATGTTTGTAAGTCCATACCATCCTCTTGTACACTTTCCACAAACAGAAATTTTGTGCTGGGAAGACACAAAAACAGGACTCAGGATGTGGTTGATGGTGGAAATGATTAAGTAATCAAGTTTTGTATATCTGGCAAAGTAAGTTGGTCAGCTAAAAAAAATTAATCTGAAACAGCAAAATACCCTCACGTAGCAATTTAAGAAAAATCTATTTTTGTTTTTTAATTTTATTGAACACTGCACACATTGGAAACGCCAACAACGTGGTGTTGCAGTAGCTCATTGGTTGAGTGGGTGTATTTCATCCAGCCACACCAACACATGATAGAGTGATCCATAGAAGACTTTAAAGGATCATCAGATGCAAACACTGTGCAAAGGTTAATAATGCCATGAAGCAGGACTCTGGAAAGTTATCACACAACTATCACTTTATCCTCTAACTCAACGACTGAACAGTAGTGTTCATGTTACAAGAGTAATCTGCCAGGTATGTATACATATCCATATTTAATGGGCTAACATAGTGCGTTGCTGAATTAAGTTGCATTGTGTTGGGGTAAAAGCTGAGCCAGGTTCTACTTTTTTGTTGCCAGAGCCCATTGAAATCCCATTGAAATGAATAAGGGCTTAAAGCACTCAAGATAGTTGCCCGACACTTTCAGTGTGGACTTTGCATGTTTTCCGTGTGTTTGCACTGCTTTTCATTTTGGGTATATTGGGGGAAATTAAAATGCCTTTCAGTGTGAATGTGAGTGTTGACCCCAGGAAGAATAATAGTTGCGAAGGTGTTGGCCAACTATTCTGATATCGTATAGTAATATCCACCTGGACTCTTAAATGTTTTGCTTTGCATGATTATGGTTACTTAATCACTTCCAGCAGTACAACCTACAGCACAGCCTTGCTGCAATAAATAAAGAACAACTGACAAGACGGCTGCCAAATGGGTCTAGAACGGAGATGGGAGAAAAACACAGCTGTTTTGACAGGGGACTCTTTCTGTGCCTACAACAGATAATGCAACGGTTCTGTATTCAAGGACACTGGTGCAGTCTCCATTGAGTATATCAGCATTCATAAGAGGACTGCTGTGGCAGGGGTGACTTTGATGCATGTGGTACACTTGTTTAAGGAAAGGAAACAGCATGAGAAAATCAAACCTCCACACACTGGAGACTATAAAAGTCATTGGCATGCAACCAATTTTTGAGTTGAGGTATGAGCAGAGGACAACCCCTACATTTATCACTTATGGCATTTAAGGCTTTTTATGTAGTAAATAATGCAAATACACAATCTATGAGAAGTCTGTAAAGAGCTGGACGAAGAGGAGGAAAAAAATGTAAAGTTGCAGAAAATATATGATGTTCAAGGTGTCAATTCCAATATGTTTTACCATTTAGTCCATAAATGGCTTAGACAATTTCATATACTGTACACTGGGTAGAGGAAAAGCTAAGCTACGTCTATTATGACTCTATTAGTGTTTCCCAAACTCAATAAGCACTTTGAAGTTGATGTTTGGCTGAATCATCTGCAGAGTAGAGCTGGTTTATATGGTCGTTCCGCTGATAATAGCTTCATCATAACTCTTTATATATTGTTATTTTAATACTCTCACCCATTCGTGGGCCAAGTCTGGCCCTGGTTAAAGAGCCTCTGCCAACTGTATACATTTAAAATCTCTGTAAACAGTGACCGTCTCCTTAATGCCAAAGTCAAATAGTTCCATGTCATCGAGTTTGAAAGGACTTGGCAGTAAAGCTAAACTTCAGTTAGGGCAGCAGAACAGTACAACCCAACAGTGTGTATACATTTCATGCATATATACTTTATTTATCTATTTATTTCTCTTGAAGAGCATTAGTGTGGGGTGAGGATTTAAGGGATTCAGTGGTGATGGAGCGTTAAGTTGTTGGACTAAGGCCCAGGTCAGTGAGACACACAATGCTTTACCTCATTCTCAAACAAGCACTCTGTTTCCCCGACATGTTTAACATGAATGGCCTCAGTATACCGCTCTCATGAGAATCATGCTTTGCCGTATAAGTAAATCTAAGACAAATACTGCTGAACAAAAGGAATAAGCCTTGAATAAAGCACTTTGCCCATATTATTTTCCTTACATTGGTAATGTCTTCCTTTCATTCCCTAATGACATCCTAATGTATGGTAATTTTAAATCAATTTTTAAATTGATTGTCAACTTTAATGACACTGTTAAAGGATGTCAATAAAAAAAGTCACTTTTAGTATTAAAAGCAATGACATTTCTTTGTAAAAAATAAAAATAAAAAAGGGGAAAAAAGCAATTTGCATAATTTTAATTACAGGACATCTACTACTTGAGAGAAAGCTTTAAAGGTTCATGTTTAAGGGGGAGTCTTTGTGTATGATCTGGTGCAGGCCTGCATGGTGTGCATGGGCAAATCTTTGGGATTTTTCAGTAGCAGCTAGTAAACATTTACATTAATAACCTCTCAAAATATAATTAATAAAACATTTATATCAGAAGTTTGGTATTAAAAAAAAGCCCTGCAAAATGAAAACCAGTTCCAGATTCACTCCTATATTGTGCACCGTGCAAGCTTCCATCGACTCATGAATGTTTGACATTGGTCCCGAAGGACGGACGTGTTCTCCCTTTAATTTCTATCAGCGGTATAATCCCCTTTTGAAACCCTTTTTAGGGTGAATTAGAAAGGCCCTGCATTCAAAGAGATGAGTGGAGCGAAGGGGGCGGGAATAATCACAAGGGCCTAGCTGTCTGTGTGGATTAGAATGGGAAAGAAAATCCTTTCATCTGAGATCTGTACTTCCAAGCTTGGAAGCATGCATGCAGAGTCTCATGCGCAGACACAACGCACCAAACCTCAAATGAATACTTCTTGCAAAATAAAGCCAAAGACGTCTATGTTGTTCAATTATTTTTTAAATATACAAGAGGCAGTTATTTATACTTAAACAGATGATATTCAATTATGCTCAAAATGGGCACGGTAGTCACTGGATTAGAGGAAAGCTCATATAAAAGTTTTGCTCTCGAGGCTGACCTCTTAGTTTGGCTCTTTGGCAAGACGGAGCGCATGATCTAACTTGCTTCTCCAATTTCTCATGCTGAAATGTGGACTGCTGCTCTATTTTCGGCAGACAGTCTTTTGACATCCAGCAAAATGTAACGCGATGGATAAGCCCGGAGAACCTCCTCAGCCAGAAAACAACAAACAAATACCCACAAACAACACCATCTGACAGATAAGAAAAATGGATTAGTCATTATGTGTGTTTGCTGAGTTGTTTACTTCTGAGAGGGTTTAACTGAGAGTAAAATGACATTAAGCCTGGCTGTGTGTAACAGGAGTTGACATTAAAAAGACTGACTGTAATAACATAACTATCTCATATACCTAGAGGATAAACATTTTTGTGGTGTATGGCTTTATTACACCACAGTAGTAAGAAACGTCTGCTTATTTTAAATTAAGATAAACAATAATAGGGTTTGTAACACTATAGACCGCCCTTGTGTCATTGGTGATTTATTCATACACTAACGAGCTGCTTTGTGGTACAAATATTCCAGGTTTCCCAGAAAAAAAATAACTTATTCTCCTCTCCTTAGTTTATTCAAAAACACTTCAGTGGAATTTGTCCAGTATTTCAGAGGAGACACTTCGATGAAACAACATCGCAGCGAACCAAAACCAGATGCACACAAATGTGTACACTTGTTTTCCCAAAAGACTATACAACCAGTCAAGTGGTATTTTTAGGTCAATTATAGATAATCACAGAGTGAGAGCTAGTGTGCAGAACTGAGTTAAGGATCTGACTAGTCTAAAAAGCAAGCTTGAGCATGCTGTATTGTTCAAAACGTCTCTTCAAATATCTTTTGGAATGCAAAAGAATTTACTTTCAGAATATATAATCTATGTGTTGCAGAAGCAGGCTGTTAACTTAATGCAGCAGCCCAGTAAAAGAGGTTTTGTCAGAAAACATTTCCCAATCGAAACTGTCTCTGGACATCAATACACACACAGAGAAAATGTTTCATTACATGCGCGCATATTGGCATATTAAAAGATGCCGTTTGAAACAAACTCAGACGTGACCTCATTCTGCCCCCCCCCCCAAACACACACACACAGGAAAACATCATAAACTACTGCAGAGTTGGAAAAGTAGTCTGCAAATATCTTGAGGACCGGAATGAACATTTGACATTTTTCAAGCAGTAATGTCAAACTTTTGATAATTTCAGGTTCTAAGTCGTGAGAACTTGCTGCATTTGTTGCTCTCACTTTATAGTAAATTGAATATTTTGGTTTTTTTGGCATTCGGTCAAACGAAATAAGACATGTAATGATGTAATCTTTGGCTTTAGGAAAATATGGTGGGTATTTTTCACCGCTTTCTGATGTTTTAAGAGCAAACATTTGATAACTAAGAAAGAGCACAAGGCACCATAATGAGAAAATGGACAAATAAGCTAAACACATTTGTCTTTATGTCATTGCTCTTATGTACTCAATTTTAAAATGGTAGTGGGTATGTACTGGTGACATATCATTGAGCAGAGACACAAGTCGCAAGATGTCACAGCTAAAACATTAAGCTAGAAAATTCCGGGTCTAGTTCCACAGGCTGTCAAGATTGGGAACGGCAGGATGTCGACCTTCTGACCGCAGATTGGCGATAAGATTTAGAATATACATTTGCTATTTCATCAAATTCCATATAAATAAAAATGAAATAGCATTCACTCTTCTAATAAACCAAAGAACATAAGGTGGTGAACTTTTAGGAACATTATACTTCAGAGTAAAGAAACACTCTTTGATTACAAGCAATGGCAAAATGAAGAAAGGAATTTCACAGCAGAAAAATTTGTGATTTTCCAAACTTGTTCCATTTAACAAGAAACTAGGCATAAACAATCCCCTTAGAAAAGTATTAGGGGGAAGGGCAAGACACGTAATCCTCTCTATAATCACTCTTGCTCAAACACTGCCTTGCTGTTAACTTCCTCTTTGTTCAACTAAAAACCTTTCACAAGCAGTTAAGCTCTCGGGCAACAAATGTTTTCTCATCAAGTGTTTCATGGAAGAGCCTGCTTATATATATTGATAATTATTTTAACATGTGCACCAGAAAACGCCAGAATTTAAGAGTCAAAGTACTACAAGCCAAGGATTAAGAGGAGGGAAATTCTTCATAATAGAGATTGTGCAGAAACGACTGAGAAATCCCCAACCATAGACTGCAAACTCTTTTACAACCGTAGCAAGTCAGTACAAACTTTGAGCCACCTCTTCCCTCGCTGGTAGAAAATTCCAGTTGAGGGGGGGAAAAGCCACGTCTGCTCCTCCCCACTGTGTGGGTTTTGTTCTGCTAATCAGACCACATGCCTCAAGGATTCAGGAATCTAAGAGCTCTCAGCCCGCTCCTCTCATTCCACATACAGCCGCAGCAGCCTGTGACAAACTATTCAGTGTGTTGGGGGGTTAAAGACTCTATCCATTCATAACACTGTTCAACCTTCCCAGCCTCCTCTCCTAATCTCAGGCAGTTCTTTACCCCCCCCCACCTCCTCCTCCTCTTACCCCTCATATGCCCTCTTTCTCCCCTCTCACCACAGCAGAGCTCTTTTTATCTATCTGCATACTGCACACTGGGTTTGAATAGGCTCATGGTTTATTATTAGACCAATGGTTCAACCACACATCCACCACGGTTTCTAAATAATAAAAAAAAAAACTAGGCCTACGTTGAGCTAGTGCAATGAAAGTATGTGGCTTTCTCTTTCCCTTGCTTGTGTTTTTTCCTTCTCCTGGTTTCCTCTCTGTTCTCCCCTCCCTGGCTTTTTTGCTACTCACGCATTGAGAGGCGAAATGAGGCACACTGGAAATTTGCAGGCTGACAATGGAAGACAGCTGCTCTTGCTGCATAAGTCTTTCATGAGCTGAATTAGTTGTACAAGCCTTTGCTCCCTTCCCCCCACACATGCCTCTCTCATAGCAAGCTGATCCAGACACAGCAACACACCTCGTGGAAAGCTTAGGAGAGAGAAAGACGGCGAGGGGAAAGACAAAGCATGACAAGGGCTTTGTTTGACAGATCTGTGATTGCTTTTTGCAAAAGTACCCCGACATGTTTTGTGTCCCTGTAGAAAACCATCACATGAATTCTTGATGTGTTGTATTACAATGTTTGTTTAAAACAGAAGGTAAAATGAAGTTTCTAAAATGATACTGATGTTAAAATAAACTACTACCAAGTTTGAAGGTGCTGAGTGCCAGACGCTTGTATAGACTGCAGATATGACGCACCATTATACTCTGAAGCGCAGATATTTTTGATTAATTGGAAAGAAATGCATTAAAAAAAATATATCTGAGGTCTCTTTGTGTTACAGCATCTCTGATCTCTGGTACACTTCACAAACTAAATTACAACATCTAAACTGATATTAACAGAACCATCAACAATTACTTTTCAGATATCACATTAATACATTTATCCTACTATTTTTTTTAAATACAAAAGATCTAGTTTTTAGATTACGACTATAAAAACCAAATGAAAGCAAAGTACTTGAAAGTGACAGTCACAGAGTGCTATTACCCGTTGAATAGCACTCCCAGCGTGGAGTCTCAAGGTTTATATGCAACTTGATTAGCTTTGGGAAATGTGTCCGGTATGATTTAAAAACAATGATCCTTCTGCTGACTAAGACTGCCTGTTATTGAAGATAGACTTTATAAGATGGACATATAAGATAGACATTACCAGTTTGTTTTAAAGAATCCAAGAATCAACTACACAGATGTAATGCATGCTCCAGGCCTACATGAGAATCCATTAGTAAGTGATAACACAACTCAAAAGGGAAAGTGCATGTTTTATAAAAATATATATCAAAAAGGGTTGATGAAAGATTGCCAATAAGGCTCTCATTGCAGAATTTGATCCTCTCACTACAGAGACCAGCCACAATCATTCCAACCACAACTCTTTCAAAGTTTTTATTATTTCAGATTACACTTGCGGTAAAAGCAATCTTACTTTATACTCAATATCAAAAGTGAGAACAAATCCCAAAAGCCTCGAGGAAGCGGAGAGATGGGACACAAATCAAGCTAAACATTCACTAAAGGTCAAGGTACAGTGCTTATGACTGTAAAGACCTGGTTCCAGTATCCAATTTTTCCAAACAAAAAGCCTGCTGTGCCTCTCGACAAGGACTTCCTGAGCAACAAGACTATAAACTTTGTGGGCCGCGGCATTCTTCTTCTAATTCAATATTTGAATCTCTGGTCCGCCGTGTGGGCTGAGGAATCTGGTATAACTGTGGTTTATGAGTTAACGATTCTTTAATGTGTATTTCTAGGGTTACGGCTGATGACTAGTCTACACAGCAATGTGAATCTGAACATGTTTGTAACTGTAATCGGTTCTTGACTGCGACAGTGAATTGTAGGTGCAGAAATACTGGACTATGCCCCACATCGACACCGGCTACACCATTAAATTACTGCAAGATAAGAAAACGTATGACATTGTGTGATCAAATAAAAACAGTCCAGTACAATTTACCTGTCTTTCAAGGTCCAGCAATGTACAAAGAGTAAGACTGGGGGAGTTAGTATACTGGGATATTGAAAGATATGTTTCAATTGTTTCATTTCCATTATTGTCATTGACTGCTCCCTCCTCCGATAAAAAGTAAAAAAGACAGCAAGTGCAAACAAGTTGGATGCTAAAAACACTGAAAAACTGCTGTCATTTGGCAGCATTTTAGGAGTGAATCAAGTGACAGAGAGCCGGCTTATCTTTGAAGCTGTAAGTTTTAGGGCAGCTTGAGATGGAAATATTCAATAAGTCCTCCATTAACTACTACGAGGTTCATCTGATACGTCCCGACCATTCAACATAATCATCAATAAGCATGTGGGGAAGAAAATACAAAAAGGTTTGATGTAAAACATGTACTGATGCAATTATGTTTTGTTTTAAATCACTGAGTTTTTTACCTCTGTATATTTTTACCTCTGTATAAAATATTGGATGCTAAGTAACTCTGAAAGCGATTTGTTGCCCCTGACAATCTATAAACTCTTGATCACTGTAACTGCCATTAAATTGTGACATTTGAAAATATCAGTGTTTTGCTGTAGTTTATTTCCCTATCATGTGATTACACAAGCCATTTTGATTTACACTGATTCTGCTTGCTGTTTTGATTTGCAATGGCATGGCACTGTAAACCTTGAAAATGTGTGGTATGCATGGTATGCATCTTAATCTGTTGAGGGGAAAAAAGGAGTATCCCTCGGATATAGACGCTCATATTAAATGAAAATATAAAAAAACCCAACCAATGTAACGTTTACTACATTTTTATATCCATTCTAACAGCTGTTCAGTGATTAAAAGGAACTTAATGGTCAACACGTCCATTACTAACATCCTTGATTTTATTTTTATACTTTATGTAGTCTAGTGGGGGTTTTTTGCCTACAAGCTCCAAACAGTTCACATAATTGTGAAGGCAGTTACTGATGGCAAACGTGAAAAACAATTAGTGTCAAATGTTTTCTTCCTGTAAAAGTGAGGGACTCCCTGAGGGTGAAGGCTTCAAACAGGCAGAGGCATCAAACGTAACTATTATAAACAGCAATGAACTAGGGCTGGGAGATCATTAAATAGTAAATCATTATTTTGTGTCAAAGATCTACCAGCCACTTTCATATTTTACCAGCATTTTGCTGGTGGCAGATGATAATATCCCACACTGAATGTCTCCCTTGATACGCGTATGGGTAGGGTTAAGCTTGAACAGAAGTTTTGATGCAAGAGACATCAAAAAGCGTTGCACTAGGCTGTACACACAAAAACTAGTATGTGTAACAAATGAAAGACAACTAAAAGTGGGTGTGGATGTCAGATTGACTGTTTCAGAAAATTGATCAAATCAGAAAGTTGTGGGGAGGGGGGTTCCAAAGATAACAGACATAATACATCACTTATGTCTGCAAAGAGTGTAAATTTAGGTATGGTCTAAATGCTTTAATAAATAAGAGGATATGAGAGAAATTATGTTTTCTGCAGTTAAATTATTTCCGTTAATAAAGCAGCAACTAAGCATATCTCTACAGAATTAGCTTTACTAGAATGAGGACAGGTATGCTAACAGCCTCTCTTTGTAGTGAGCTTCTTGATGTAATATACTACTTTCCTTAAACTAAGTTGCAGTCTCTTTTCTGTCCCAGAGCCTTTAAAAACCCTGGCACTACTTAAAAGGAATGAGCTGTAACACAATAGCAACAGTCAGTTGGTGCCAGGCAAAGAGAAAGACATCAAACTGGCTCTGGTGAGATCCCCTCCACTCCCTGAGCCGGACACGAGCAGCAATGCAGAGCGTTGGCTGTGCTCTTTCATTCAAGTGCAAGAGCTTCCAGTCTCTCCACCCTTTTTCAAAGTAACATTGCCAATGTAATTTTCCATGAGAGCTGGTCCATTTATCAAGGTCAGCGGCATATCGAGGCAGCTGACGAATGCCTTACTCCTCTAGATTTGTATAATGAGAGGTGGGACAGTGAGACACACTCAGAGCTGGTTAGCACTTGTACGAAGGAAGTAGAGATGATTTATTCAGCATCTGAGAGCAAATGCATCGGGGAGCTTTAACTTAGGACACAGACAATGTAGTCACGCCATTACACCTCTACAAGGGAGAACAAGATTTCTGGTGAGACACATACTGATTAATGCTTGAATTACACTGAACGTGGGGCAGCTACTTCTTTTAAGTCAACAGTCAAGTTGTGATGAGGCTGACAGATTTCCAGATCTACTTAGTAACATCTTAAATTGTGCTGCTGTAATATACATAATATCTACAGCAATAAAACATAGGTAAAGTATAGTTATAAAGATGTTCTATATTACCTGATATAATTATGTCACATCATTGGAAAAAGGTAAGACATCAAAGAGCAGTGTGCAGATTCAATCTTTTTTCTGAATCTACATTTTACAAGCCACAAGCACTAAATATAAATAGTTTTAAACTTCAACTTCCCAAAAAAGTGTAAAATTACATAAGTAAGTGAGATTCCCTGATCCTGCCACAGGGCACTGTCAGGTCAGTACTCATTTTCACCCTTTTCTTTTCTTTTTGATTCAGTAGCAATTTCACAGTTTGCGCAGGCTGCCAGAGAAAACCAGCCTGTGGACACTCAACGCTAGCTACTGTGGCTAGTAGTGTGCTGAAGAAATGGGATTCTACCATCACATCTGTGACAAAAAACAGGCATTCTGTGTGGGGGATTAAGTTTCTGAAAACTTAGTTCTGTCATTTGCAGCAGCCTTTGGTTTTACTGTGTCCGGCAGTGGGAGTATCTGTTACAGAGCCAGACAAGTTTCAGTTCGAAGGCATGTGAAATACAGAATGAAGGCCAGCTAATTGTAGCTAATTTAAATGTTAAGAAGCGTTAACTAACACTCATACCAAGCAATCCGTTGAATGGGGTGTCACACGCCCACAGCAACAGCGCTAGGCTGGCCACAGTTGGAACTGCAGGTTGTGTGACGTGCTTGGTCCAAAAAGACTTCACAATCATTACAAAAGAAATGGCTGTAAAGGAACCAATACATTTATCTGAGCGTAACCGAAACTCTGACATTTTTCTTATTGTAAGGGCCATATCAGTATATTAGCCATATAATTATCCTTTTTTTTATGCGCTTGGTGATTGCAGCACTGGTTTTTTGTCTTTATTTGTATATTTTGACTATGCACCAAAACACAAAGGCAAATTCCTTGTATGTGAAAACCTTCTTAAAAACATGGCATCCAGTTCTTTAACTCTTTATCTTTAACTTCCAGGATCTTCTCCATTCATCACGCCTTATTTTTTAACCTTGCCTTTTACCAGTTCCAACAATTATCAGGCTGTGGTCATTCAAATGTGTATGAGTAGGTATTCTCAACCTCACTTGTGTCAACACTAGCCCCTGCGCCTTATGGGATGAAACGTTGAGGAAAACCGACGTCCAAATGACACAAAATATTTATATAAAGAGATGTTCTTTGGTTTGGATTTATTTCATGAGAGAGATGCACATTTGAATGCATTTTGATCACATCAATTACCTGTTGTTGCCAATCTAAAACATGCTCTTCAAACAACGTTGATGTGTGCAGCAATTTAATTACATCCTTTTTTTCTCCCCATCACGCTTCCAAGGATAGCTTTCACCAGCTAGCTATGTGAAAGCAGTTGTGACCTCTCTCCTTTGTTCAGCGATGTCAACCAATTCCTGCGGTTCTCCCTCAAAAAGCCTTTTCACTCTAAATACATTATGATTACAAGACTTTGATGAAATTTCTTTTCACAGCAGTCAGCCCAAGGAGACTCTACAGCTTCTGTTCATGACTGGGTGTCCTGGATTTAAGGAATCAAACAGGCTTCCTCGCAGCCCATCCCCCCATGCCACTTTCAGAGCAGCAGGAAAAACGACGAAGGCGTGCTTTGCACCAGCTCCCTCCCCCACACGCTGCTCCACCAGGCATTGCTGGGGCTTGTGGGATTAAGAATGGAACACGATGACAGACAAAAACAGTCCTCAGCACCTCCCTGCTCTGCTGTCTTTTATACTGCCAGAGCATGAAAAGGCTGCTATGAGGCATACAATAGACACAGTGATAGATCAACTCTATGAGAGAACAAGATAAGTGTGGGTGAATAGCTACACGAATCTTTATATTGTTCTTGTAAGATAATGTGAGCGTTGAAATTATGTGAAGAAGAAAAAAAGTGGAACACGACATGACATTTACTTCACAGTCATAATGTGCTGTATATGGCTGACAATGTCTATTATAGTCTGGCTCGTGTACAGTACATAACACTTTCATGGTAATTTGCAACTGATGTTGGCTGGTATTCATTTTTTTAAATAATGGGATAAGACTTTTTTTTATATGAAGGCACTTATGAAAATATGAGTCAAACCTCTACTATAAAGAAGTGGGGAAAACAACACCACTGTGTGGGCTATTTTCTGTAGCTGGTCTCAGCATCATATTCGTCAAGGGTGCCCTTATTCACCGTGTGGTAATAAAAGAGAAAACAGCAGTAGGTCTTTTTATGCATCACATGTCAGGCAGCTTCAGGGAGTAGAGTGCATCTCCAAGCTTGCTGTAAGCGACAGGCTATCACAAAGCACAAGAACCCTACAGTGTCCCTATTGTGTCCCATTGTATTAATTCATACCATCAAAATTAAATTGATGAAAGCCTTAATTGTTTTAAAGATAGTAGCTAATTGTCACAGTCTAACAGTAAGAAACTGATAACTGAGTTGTTGCTAACATATTTCAATACCAGTTTAAAACAAGGAGCTCAGGGCACAATTGAACTCTTAAAGCACTCAGCAGAAAGTCTCCAAAATACACTAGCAGGCTAGCTAGCATAGCTTCATTTAGAGTTCAGCTTTTGAAACAGAACAATGTCTGTATGCGGGTATGTTTAAGGCCAATTACCAAATTAATTTACTTTTTTGTACAAATATATTTAAAGCTGCTTATTACTTTAACCTTTCAACCATTAATTTCATGTAGCAACATAAGCCTGCCAATTGACAATTGCATATCTCCCCAAATAAAACCTTGAATTCAATAATTCCCTTCTACAAAGACCAATGTCACCCAAGACTAGTCAGTGAAATAATGTAATACAACACCAAACAAACGCATGCAGCATCAAGAGAGTAAACTGAAAAACTCACCTTTTCATTTTTTACCTTCTTCAGGGTCTTGCATTCACTATTACCATTTTCCACATCCTCTGGTTCAGTTTTTGTGGTCAATGCTGGTACTATCCCAACAGGTTCAAGTGCAATATTCCCCATTTGATTGGCTTCTGCCAAGTCTGTTGATTGTGTGTTATCAAAGGACGTATTACGACTATTCCCCAAAGCAACTTGGGCTTGAGACACAACATCCTTCTCCGCGGCAGCTATTGCCACGACCGAGGCTCCATCTGTTTTGTCCTTCTTATTTTTCCCACTAGCCCCTTCTTTCTCTTTTTTGCCACTCAGAACACCTCTGGAGGCTTTGCCCCCTTTTTCCATGTTCTTCCCAGAGGTGGAATTGTTGCCAGCTGCACTCGCTGCTGTGCCTGTCGGATCCCCTTGAGTCCGTCCTGCAGCTTCTTTTTTGCCCCCATCTCCTGCTGAAGCTTTGCTACTATTGTCTTTAGAGTTCTTACTGCGCTTGTATTTGGATTTGCTTTCCTTGCCTTGAGAGCCAGACACTGGACTAACAAACCTGATGTTGTCGGGCAATGCTGCCACTGCACTGGGTGGTGCTGCCATGCCGTCCTTGGTGCCAGACATCTCAAGTTTGTCCTTCTCTAGATCAGCGTCAAGGTCAATGATCAGATTTCCAACACCGATATCCCATTCATCCCCGCTATCGTAAGTGTCCACCGCATTAGAGTCCACACCTTTCCCGCCTGCAGTGCCACCACTTAGGGACATTTTAGTGCCAACGGCCCAGGATTGCCTCAGTGAGGTCCGACACCCTCTCAGACGGTTGGGACTCAGGGGCAAGGGTTAGAGAATCCTCACGGTCTACTCGTTCTTGTCCCATTTATCCACATTTTGTCCTGGAAAGAAGAGAGAAAAGAGTTACATTAGTCTAATAATTCTGACATATAAATATTACTACTACGACTCTGCCATCACGGAACACAGCATTTCATTGGCTACAAACAAAAAAACATCATCTGATCATCAGCCAGTAATTCTCTGATGATCACTGCGCAAACCACTATGGTAATACCCACTGGTGTGACAGCACTGCTCTGAAACCCTCTCTTCATAATCACTTCCCACAGTCGTCATGGCAACCATGGGAAATGTAGCTTAAATCCTGCTTTGACAGCCAAGGTGGCCCCACTGTTCTGAATGACTGGCTCTCTTTTCACAAGGCACTGCTGATAGTGTCACTGCTGATAAATAAGGAGTAGCTGGCCTCACCTCCCCCCCCCCCAAACATGGTTTATGGAGCCGTGCTTTTCAACTCAAGAACACATGGGTAATCTTGCATTAACAGGAGGCGCTTAAAAACATGAATGAACTACTGTGTGCCTCGAGAGAACATCAGTTTGTCGTTTTTGCTTGCACAACGAAGCCAAAAAGGTCACCATGTTTCATATCTCTCTGCAAATAAATACATGGTTTTGTTTTATCTAAATATTTGCAAAGGTTTCTTGGGAAAAGAAATATGACAGTGATTGATTACAAAGAGTAACGGGGAAAATGTGAGCATCAGCTTGTTTGTTGTTTTTGTGTTGTGACTGAAAAGAGCCCTCTTTAATATCTTTAATGTGTACTTATACATTAGAATTATGCGGGCGAATTTTTAATGTAAAGCAGAGCGAGTGCCTTGTGAATAACACGTGCTGTATAAATAGAGTTTGCCTTGGCAGCTGCATCAGTACTATTACTGCTCTTTAGTAGTCGCCTGCAGAATCTGCCATTTAGTTTGGTGAAAATCAAGAGCGCGACTTTAACGTCACAGCATATTGTGCATCATACATTATAAGTGATAGTGTTATGTCTTAAATAGCTTTCTGTACAGATAAGCATAACCACCACTCATGTTCATGTAACCGTTTCATTTCATTGTATACCACTGCTAACAGGAAGATGAAGCACTCGTAGTAGAACTCCAACGTTACAAGGTGCTTGATACTCTTCTCTGTTCTGGAAAGAAAAAAAAGGTATGACCACCAAGTGGGTGGTGTGATTTCTAAATGAAGATTTAAATTTAACCCCTTTATTTTCTGGAAACCTTGTGCTGAGAGCTCATTGCATGTAGGTAAATAACTGACACTGACATCTGTAGTTCTCATCTCCACTTGCAATAAGGAACGTGAAGGATAAAGGAGGCAGAGAACAAAACACTGGAGTGGTGGTGAAGATGATGAGATCAATATAGCGCCTCAAACAGGCATGAATTCTGCTGATTCTCTTTGTGCTGCAGAGAACTGACTGACAAAACACAGCTTAACAATACACAGTGGAGCCCTAGAAAGATGTTAAACGAAATTACGTAGATAGGTTGTTATTCTGATTGGTAGCCATTATGTGTTTTTAATGTTTTGCAGATTAGGTCATGAATCCTACATTTTCTAGTGGATATGAAATGTTTTCTAGCTAGACTTTAGAGCTGCAAAAAGTTGTCCCCAAATACTTCTCTTACTGTAAAGGCAATTAACTGAATAAGTGAACTGAAGAATTGATCAAAAACATTAGAAACATGCAAATTGTCTTACTCCACTTGGTACAAAGTGTTGAATATTTAACTTCTACTTCAGACTAGTAAAATTACAAACAGCAGACCTGCACAACGTTTAAATCACAAACTCTGAAATAACAACAAATTCACTTCACGTACCCAGACCACTGGCCTGTGTAAATACACCTCATCCTGATGGGCTTATCAAGTCAAATCAGGAAGCTTCTCCAATAACTATGACAGCATCCAAAGAGATTGTACGGGGATATCTGCATATTTTCTGCTTCATTACTGTTGGCAGCACAATTCAATTAATCTCTCTATAATGGAAGAGCTCAACAAAATATTCTATATAGCCATTTGTCCAGTTATGACACCACATAACAGACTCAGTTCACGGGCCAAGTTTTATCTTCCTCAGGAAATAAAGACAACTGCATCTGTTACAGTAGGGCTGATTGATAAAGCAATCTCAATACGGGTATGTGATCAAATTCAGCCAATCAGTCTGCAGTCTTTGGTTTGTACATCAAAGTACACGCACATTTCCTTCCACAAGGCATTATTCTAGCCAACAGTGAAGAAAGTGGATGTTTTTAGAGGAACCGAAAGAAATGGTGGAAGTGAACCCGCTTTATCCATTTTTGACAAAAAAAAGGAAATACGTCAATTATACGGAAGTGGTTTGGATATCTCAAAAATGGCGAGGCGCAGTTTAAGAATGTCTTGGTGCCAACCCAGACAGGAAAAAAGCTAATCTCTTCCATCCCTTAAAGAGACCATCCCAGTGCAGGCAAGCTAACTTGTACTGTTTTGTTATGGCACATTTGCACAATTAAATATTAACATTATCTTATTTCTATCTTTTATTTTCATGAACTATATTCAACATTTGTCAAGCTTCAGTCACGATCAGGATACTCTTCAAACTGGCAGCATTATCAAGTGATATATTGTGATAAATACATGTTGATCAAAATGGAATAAATAATCATAATCCTTTTTTTTGACCAGCCCTATGTTACAGTGCACATGCTAGTGCTCGAGTCTTTAGAGTTGGGTTGTTCCCACTGAGTGACAGAAAAGCAGTCACCATTACTCAGCTCTCATTAGAGCTGCAGTCCAAAATGGCAGCTGGATCACATAATGCACAGAGGAGCTCATGTTGATTCAGTTAAGGGTCCATTCATATCACCCCCAGCAGTGACTGAGGTATAACAATCATTTGATCACCGTCGCTGCTTATCCTCACAGATGGCTCCCCAAAGGAACAACAGTGGCAGGTTTTGGAGGGCGGAGGAGAGATGCAGCTGTCCCTGTTTGACTGGGTAAACAGTTGTGAGTTCTAATTTGTCCAACACCTCCACAAAAGAGAGGTTATAACTCTATCGGCAGTTGACCTACTGTACTGCCCTTAGCTGGAACTGCAGCACAAGCCCTTTTGACAAAGCCCCACTGAGGAAACGTCCCAGTGAGTGCCCCGTTGAGCGAAAGGCATGCAGGCTGTGCAATTCCCGGAGTGCCTGTCCTTTTTTTCACAGATCCAGTTTCATTCAGCAATCTATCACAGAGGCCCGATAAGCTGTAATGAAAGTGCAGATAAAGACGAGGGAAAGCGATTTCTGGTCGATTTGCCACAACTAAGTCAGACCTGGCATAATGCAGTTTTCTGCATGCAGCTGTTAGGAACACCATCTATGCACAAAACTGAAATTCGAGCATGAGGTTCGTCTAATATTTGAGC
The DNA here is from genome assembly GCA_036024295.1 of Nannoperca obscura. Classification (NCBI taxonomy): domain Eukaryota; kingdom Metazoa; phylum Chordata; class Actinopteri; order Centrarchiformes; family Percichthyidae; genus Nannoperca; species Nannoperca obscura. Next base: position 35,301 of record JAVQJL010102839.1, read on the forward strand.
ACCGACTATTTAGCTATTTTTGCTGACTGTTTATATTTGACAGACAAAGGTGTGGATGCAGAGGGGGTGCATGGGAAAGGTGGAAAATAACAATAGACGCAACCGGGGGACTGTGCCCTTTTTTTAGCAACACAAACGCAGGCAATTCTCAAAAAAACAAGAAAAAAAAACATGGAACGCACCAAATATTCATCCCCTACAGGAAAAATAACAGCATGTGATGGATAACATATGTTTCAAGTCCGGTATGTCAGAAAGCAGAACAGGTAATTATAGTTTGCACAGATAAAAAAAAACTGTCCACTATGCCCTCAAATTACGCATGTGTCAACATGAAAATTTCACAGTGTGATTATCTAGGCCAGAACAATCTCACTACGTGATATTATCACAATAATTACTGAGGTAAGATAAAAACAGTATTAAAACGTAGCTACTTCATTGACAGAAATCAGTTTCATTCAATTAAACAGTTTTAAGTAAATCCCTTCGTTTAGAATCAATGTCCTGAGCATTGCTTTTGCCACAATACATGTTTATTTACTGGCATGCCACTGGGCCATGGCCTTTGTTTGTTGTTGTTCCTGCTATAATTACAATCATAAAAATGCACACTGTGCTGTGTTTTTATTTTTTACTGAGATACGTATGCAGTCATAATGATTATTGCTTCATCTCTGCTCCCACTACTCCAAATCCCATTAAGGGCTGAAAGATGCTTCTCCAATGTGAATTTAAATTGCCTTGCAGAGACTAGGGGAAAGGTTCTGGTTTGTCGCAGCTCACAGAGGAGATTTTAAAACACCTCCAAAATCTCAACTACATGCCCTGCATAGCTGTGGCTTTGTGTTCAAACAAGCGCTGACTGGTTGAATAGTGAGGGATATCCAGTGGCACTGGGGTTGGGCCGACACCACACACATAACAAAAACAATAAACCAAATGGCAAAAACAAACAGATGGTTTGTGTATTTTCTGTCAATTTCATATCCTTTTAAACTGAGAATGTCTGGATTTGTTGACTTTGGTCAGATAAAATAAGCACTTTGAAGACATGTTGTTGGGCTCTGTAACTTATTTTTTCTTCTATATGCTAAATAATTGATTATCAAAAGAAAACGATTAGAAGATTAATCTTTACTAAAAACGTTGTTGCAGCCCTACACATACCAAAACAAATACAAAGAAAACATACTCTATAGCTGTTTCCACCAAGCAGTCCAGTTCAGGTCATTACACATTACAACGGTTATTTTCATGTTTCTGTTGGAGATAGTTGTGGATGGTACAAGCAGAACCACTCCATTCTGCCCCGTCCTGTCGTTATCCCCGTTAGGACTTTAAGGTGGAGCTAGAAACACTGACGGCTGTTAATTGTCAACCGAATTGTCATAGGACTCAATACCACACTGAGAAGAAAGAAAACGAAACATTCAGTGTCTTCCATTGTGTTCTTCATGTGGTCCTTTGTTTACGGTGTCATGTTATCGCGCTACTTACTATTTGTGATAACATCACGATTGTTTTTCTTAGTTGTACAAAGTCTCCCATAAGACTCAACCATCACTTTCTGTTAAAAGGGAACCTTTGAAATCACCTGTTACAGTGGTTACAGAGTCCATCTGATATGCCTTCTGTATACATTCCAACAGAATGCAAAAGGTTCGAGTTATATTAAAACAGAAGCAGGAAAAAAACAAATTTGAATTGAATGTGCAGAGTCTGGCAATGGGCATCCTTTTCTCTGCATGTCATTTAAAAAGGCAGTTCCCTAACCAGACAGCCCCACAGTAACCTTCATCTAATTGGACTGTGCGCTTGAGCCGACTGCCAAAATAGAAACTCACCTAGCCAATCCAGGTGATGGGAATCAGGAGCCTGTGAGTCGGCTGGCATCTTTATCAGTGAATTTGTCAACGACGTGATCGCAAAGATCATGCCTTACATTTACATTCAAGATTTTGTTGGTGGTCCCTGCATTTTCTGAAAACATGTATTTTTTATCTTTAGATCAATACGCTATATTCAACCTGAATAAGAAACAAATGTACTTTTGGTTGATACTGCTTAAACACACATAAGTTTTAATTTGTAATATTCCAGTTATTGCCTAAAGGTATTTCTCTTTATCCCTGACTGCAGCAGCTGTCTGACTCAAATTGGCAGTAACCAAAGAAGTGTGAAATATGCAGATTGCTCTCTGGCTGATTAGGTTTTAATGTCCAGGCTCTGGTGTGATGCAGCAAAAAAAGAAAAATGGTAGTTTTCCAGGACAGAGAGTTAGGTGGAGAGACTGATCCCCAATAATTATCAGTATCTTCACATCAAGACTACATCCCCAGTAACATGAATAAACACAAAGTTGTGCCTGCACTGGTGTTCCCAGGTCATTTAAGTTGTTAAACAGGCAAAGAGTAATTCCTGCCCTGCTTCACAGACTGTCGATTGAATCCCTACTTTAGTGTTGGTTTGCAATGCCTTCTGGCATTAAATTATCATGTGATCAGCTAAACAGACTTTCAAAATAAGCAATCATACATAAAGTTAGAAGCATCAGAAAACTGGCTTCAGCTCCTTGTCGTTTCTGAGCAAAAATATTACATAATTTACTAAATCCAACACCAGCATGTTCAGATTTATGAAAAACTATAGTGTGTTACCCTATCCATTCATCCTGTATTGTGCATTAACATGTCAAGCTAATTCTGCAACCTCTATTAAAGCTCCTGCAAGCTTTATTTAATAATATTAAATGTAGGCCTTTCCATGCATTTATAATGCAATTATGCAAAAACCGTGCATGTGTACATTACCAAGATGCTGACTGAATGTTAAATATGACAGCACTTGTGTATTAACTAGGTACATAAATACTGTATATACCCTAAATGCAATGATACCAATGTGTTTTCATATAACCAGCTAATGTGCTGTCAAAGACTGCAGTGTTTTTTTGCATGGTGAGTCCTTAAGAGTCCATACAACCTGCCTGAACAACATTTGGTTGTTTTGATTGAACTGACTTATAATGAACAAAGACCTCTGCTGTTAGATGGCTGAGTGTTTCACTTTAAGTGTATATATTTGTTTATCTACTAAATTAGCCAATGCCATCTACAGTGGGTGAGGAAAGGTGAGTTTACCTGTATAGCACCTCTCCACAACAAGGTAATACAAAGTGCTTGACACCCACACGGTCAAGGCAGATAACCGCCCACCTAGAGCCTGGTTCTGCTCGAGGTTTCTACCTGTTAAAAGGGAGTTTTTCCTTGCCATTGTCGCCTAGTGCTTGCTCATGGTGGGATTGTTGGGTCTTTGTGTGTGTGGAATTTGGTCTCGACCTGCTCCACGCGATAGAGTGCCCTGAGATAACTTTGTTGTGATATGGCGCTATATAAATAAAATTGAATTGAATTGAATTGTTTGCATACACCCAGCTGAGGATTATAAAATGATGCTTTCTAAGCTGTGTGTAATGTCTTTTTCTTTGTTCCTTGTTTAGAGCTTTGGAAGAAACTCAGCAGCTGGAGGTAGAACAAGCCTTGGTGTTAGCCAATCAGGGTTCTGTGATGTGGCGCCAGGAGAAAGCTAATAAGTTCACCAGGGGCCAGGTGGTCTCACAGGACCTGTCCCAGAATGTTGTGGCAGTCTGTGGTGTTGTCTTACCCAGGATAGTTCCTAGACATGCTGAACAGGTATGTACCCTCTGTTTTGTCACATAAAATAGTCTCTGCTGTAGATTGTTTTGTTTCTTATGTAGACCTCTATTTGCAGATGAACCAAAAAGATTTGGTGCTGGTGGACTCAACCTGCCGTAATCTGAGAAGACTGGCATTAGCTGTGGCTTCCCAGAAGCCTGTGCTGCTTGAGGGTCCTATTGGATGTGGAAAAACTGCCCTGGTGGAGTTTATGGCTGCTATCACAGGACATACAAAAGCTACAGAGATCCTCAAGGTCCAGCTTGGGGATCAAACTGACAGCAAGGTGAGAGAGCATGGAATCACTCTAAACTTAAGGTTCAGTTCATTCATTTTACTCGCTGAGAGAGTACTTCTCAGCTTGTGAAAACAGTCAGATGAAGTCTTCAGAGTTATCTCTGCCTGTGCTGTAGCTTAACATTTTAACAGAAAGCCTGCATTAGAAACTGGAAAAGTGTCGTTTATAAGTGTGCATTTAGGAGGCAGGGATAGTCTAATTAAAGACACTATGGAGCTGCATTATGGGACTTTGTGTTTTTGAAGGTACTGACATATCTCTGCTGGTTCAATTTTGACTGCTTTTTTTCTTTTTATAAATACAATATGTCATAGTCCAACTTTATGGAAGTTCAATAATAAATGAATGGCGTACTCCTTTAACTGTCAATGGAGGTTAGATGGAAGGCTGAAGATTTGTGAATGTGTTATGTGCGTTACAGATGCTGCTAGGGATGTACCGTTGTACTGACATACCAGGGAAGTTTGTGTGGCAGCCAGGAACACTGACCCAAGCTGTATCTAAAGGCCAGTGGATCCTCTTGGAAGACATCGACCATGCACCTCTGGATGTGGTGAGTTAAACCTGGTTGAGAACTGAATAGAATGTGGCCTTAATATTTTCAGTTTATTTTTATTCTTAAGTTAGTTTAATACATATTCTGAATAGATTCTTAATACGAGATGGTCTCTTTTTAGATATCTGTACTCCTGCCCTTGATGGAGAATAAAAAGCTGATGATTCCAGGACGGGAGGATTGCATTGATGTTGCTCCTGGATTTCAGTTCTTTGCCACAAGAAGGTAAACATGCCAATACGTGCTAAACGGACTTCTGCAACAGCAGCTTGGATGTACAAGTTTTACATTCAGAGCATTTACATCCACTGTAGTGATTTGATTATCACCAGCTTTTGGTGGTATCCTGATATTCTTTCACTATTTGAATGTGTCTCCTCACAGTCCTAACAAAATCGTGCTCTTGATGTTAAGGCTATGTAGCACGACTGACAATGTCCTAACTGCAGTTTATTTCCAACAGCTTACTACGCTCTCTAAAAACTCTGTTTTTGCTCACTCGTTGTTAACAAACCACAAATTACTATTCTTTTTTTTGTAATGTGGTGCCACTGTTCAGCAGGTGTCACCGACTGTTACTATGTTTAGAATTAGCCTGGAGGTAAGGTGGCTACATTTTTTTTGCTGTTACACAAGTCAGTCCCAGTCCAATCTTGACCACAACCTATGTAAGTCATTGAACTTAAAAAAAATATATTTTTTTATAGATTTTAACTTAAAATAATTTGCAAATTTTTACTGAAACAGTCTACTTTGACAATTTTACATACGTGGCCAGTCTACGCATAAAGTGGGCACGATTGACAGATTGTCTGTTCTAGAAAGATATAAAAGTTTCTTGGACATAAGTGTACTTGTTTATCGCAGGATGTACTACAGTGGAGGCAGTTGGCACAAACCACAGAACTCTCATGCAGAGCTGCTTGACAAGTACTGGACCAAGCTGCAAATGGGCAACATGACAAGAGAAGAGCTGAAGAAGGTGGGTGTTGTTTGCTTTAAAGCCTTACACATCTATTGTCTACCCACACAGGTGTTTTCACCTATGCTGCCTAATGACAACTTCTCAGGACAGTGTTGGTGTTGATTGACATCTCCCTCACCCTTCTGTTGTATTTGTTGAACCTGCTGAACCTTACTCATTCTTGTTAATACATAGAAAAATCGTCCAGGTTATATGTATTACCCTATGTATTACCATTCTGTGTGAAGGTGCTCATCAGCAGGTATCCTAGGCTGACAGTGGTGTCAGACCGTCTCTTGGATATCTACTGCCAGCTGACTGGGGAGAAACACTCTGATCTGGACACAAGCAGCCTCCAAACCCCTGAAGACAGCCAGCAGCACAAGTCTGAGGACAAAAGCACACAACTAGAGGGTAGAGCCCTGTCACTGAGGTGAGGCCCAGCTCACTGCTGTCTTTACTCTCCCCTTTACTTTCCTTTGTATGGTATATTAATGAAAGTTGACATAGTAAAGTGATGTCTTATCCTGAGATAGTGATTTCAGGATGAGACATTAGACTGGTTCCGGCACTGCATATAGGCCATCATTGAAAACTAAAACTCTTTTACAATGGGTCATTTATTTCTTAAAGTAGAGTTAACACTGATGAGTTACCTGTTCAACTGTAGGAAAACAGACTATTTTCTTGCAGTAGCAGTCAGGTAGAAACCTTGTATTGTTTTGTTTTTCTCAGGAACCACATGCTCAGCCAAATTCTGATGTAATATAAGGTCAATATCAGTCTAACATTTGAGCCAGCAGACACACTGATGCAATCTGCTGTCTGTCTGCCAATATGCCAGTGGCACATGAACAGCGCTTGACATTAGCATTAAATAATCCTTAAACTGTCTTGTTAGATAAATGTATTATAGAGCAAATCTGTTGCTATATTTGCAATTTTGCATACTGCTTTTTTTTTATTCTGTCAGATTTAGACATTTTTGTTTAAACATCCAATGCAGTAGGGTGGTCAAGGGGTTAAGGCACACACCATGAACTGTTCACTGTCTACGTCTGGTTCTCCATCTCTCTACTCTCACTATCTAACAAAAGTCTAAACATTTAAACCCAGTAGTAAAAAAACAACCACATTTTTTCATAATAGAGTATGCAATTTGTACAAAACCTTAATCCTAAACAATTTTGGGATTGGGATTTGTTTTTTTCTGTGGGAACATCGTTAAGGCGCATTGAAGACTTAATAAATAATATCTAAATATGAAGAACTCTTAGAAAAGGGCAGAGATGTGGGAGAGTGGGGTTTATTTTTTGTTACCTTGTAGTAACTAATCAGTCGCATGGGACATATCTGTCCTGTCGCAATTTTCAGTCAACATGGAAGCTTTGATTACAGTTGCTGGGAGCAGGAAATGTAATGTTTCATACTTGGGTTCATGTTTGTTATTGTCGTAAATGCAAAAACCCTGTACATCTGTGTCTATCTGCCACACCAAAAACACTGGGTCCTTCAATTTCCACAATTCAACTCAATAGTATCTTTCATGAGACTCTTTCTGAAAATGCCCTCATCTTTCTATCTTTAAAAATTCCATGCCCCAAGTTTATAACACAGGTTAAACCTAAATTTAAAAAAAATAACCCTGATGATGACAGCTTTATTTTTCTTGAGTTATTTTTCTCAGACCTGACAAAGTTCATCCAGAGCCACAGATGACATTATACATGACCATCACAAGTAAATGGACTTTTATCTGTAAAATGTGTAGAATGCTCTTTAAATCTACCTACAAACCTGTGATTGGTTGACAGCAGTTAATTAACACAACACCAGACCTTTTTGAAAAGCTGAACATATTCGAAGAGGTCTGGAACCAGACCATACTGTCACAAATGCATCACAACTCAAAAATGTGCACTTAAAAACTTGTGAAAATTCTCTTTGAGTGAGTACACCCTAAGACTCCACCCAGAGCCATTATTCCAACGTTCATGAACAAAACACTCAAGTTGTTTCATTAATGAAAAAGTGCGTGCGTGCGTGCGCGCTGAGCGACGTGACTAACTGTGAGAATCAGAATCAGAAATCCTTTAATAGTCTTGCTAGAAATGTACAGGTCAACTTTTTGAGGTCAAAAAGTCAGCTTTATGTTATAGGTGTTTTTATGCTTTCCAAATGTGCGTTAAGGGTCTTAGTATGTTTTTGGAAGTTCCTTTAGGTCTAAATCTATCAAACCACGTAACACTGGCCAAAAAAGAGTTTCTTTGTGTATAGAATACAATAAAAGCTGTATTTTTGTATCTTCTCTGAGAGAGATGGATGATGATGTCTGTCTCCTATATCTTTGTCAACGACCTGTAATGGTTTCTTGTGTTTAGTTCAACTTAAGACCATAGGCAGTTTTTCCACAACACTGTGCCCTCTGGGACTCTTATTCAGCTACTCTTCATAAATCTTCTTTATGTTCTCAGTAACTCTGACTTTTTTCAATCAACAGGACCATGTGTCATATATATATGGTCCTGATATGACACTCCTGTTTTACATGGTGTTTGGCTACTCTGCACCATGATTCCCAAATAGCAGCTTTTCATCATCAGTGGGGGCAAACATAGGAGGCTTTCGCCCCCTTGGCCTTAAATCTCTCAGACCCCCCACGCCCCCATCAGAACTACCAGCCAGACTGCAGTGGCAACCTCCACAGCTTTAATTAGCTTTCCACTAGCAACTGCTGTGTTCAATAGATTATTGATTGAACTGTTCTCTGGACAATGGCTGGTATCACAGATTATACAGGTCAGACCAGGGCTTTCTCATTAAGTAATAGGTTTTAAAATGCCTCCTCACTTACAGACATTACTCATGTTGCTTTTTGTAGTTTTCATATGCTTTCAGTGAGGTTGTTTGAAGGTGTGTTTGTGAAGATTCAGCCATAAAATCAATCTGTCAGTAATTTCTCTGATGCTCTGCACTTCAATATGTGCTTTACATAGACCATTGTAATTAACTGTATAGCTTGGTCTGCAATGCTCATATGTGTTGTTCTAGGCCATTAATGTCCATGCTACTGAAGAAGATACATTTACTTTAGGTCCATATTCATGCTTATTTACATTGAATTCAGAATTCAGCCCCCTTCACATTTTTCACATTTTGTCTAAAATTGTTTAATTTAACTTTTTCCTCTTCAATCTACTCTCAGTACCCCATAATGACACAGCAAAAGCGGGATTTAGTAGTATTCAGACCATTACCTCACTACTTAGGTTAAGCACCTTTGGTGATTACAGCCTCAAATCTTTTTGGGTATGATGCGAAAAGCTTTTAACACCTGGATTTGGGCATTTTCTGCCATTAAGTGAGGACCGTCGGTGGACAGCCGGGTCTCTCCAGAGAGGTTCAGTTGGGTTGAAGTCCAGGCAGTGGCTGCACCACTAAAGGGCATTCACAGAGTTGTCTCTAAACCACTCATGTTTTGTCTTGACTGTGTACTGTGTATTTTGGCCATTGTCCTGTTGGAACGTTAAAATTTGACTCGTCCTGGACAAGGTTTTCATTAAGGCCATCTCTGTAATTTTCTCTGTTCAGTTTTCCATCAACACTGACCAGTCTCCCAGTCCCTGCCACTGAACAACACCACAGCTAAATTTCAAGTGTCACAGCTAAGGGTCCAAATAACTGATATTTTAGTTTTTTCTGTTTAATAAATTTGCCAAAATGTTTTCTAAAATTTTGTTTTCACTTTGTCATTATGGGGAAGAATGATTTGGCAAAACATTTAATTCAAACGATTTTAGCATACAGCTGCAACATAACGTGAAAACATTGAAGGGGTCTGACTACTTTCTGAATGCACTGTATGTTTACTTATTGTTTCACCTGTAACTAATTAAAACTATAAGCCTGTATCAAAGCTATTGATGATACCAACTTTCCTTTGTGGGATCATTAAATGTCCACATCTGATTGATCAGTTCTTTGTGTGTCCCTACATGCAGTACATCCACTGTTTCAGGAATCTCAAATCATGTTCTATTTCATTTTTCTTGATCACCTCCAGAAACATTATGTAATACCTGAATAACAAGCTAATTCAGGGATTGCAGTGGAGTGTCTCCTGTTCTGCAGGCAGCTCGTTATCCAGGAATCACACACCACCTCTCTGTCATCCAAAATTCATAAAAATCGTACTTGCATTCATTGTCTTTTTTTCTTCTTGATGAGTCTTCATTATGATTCCACAGAGATCTACTGAAATGGTGTGAGCGGATCAACGTTAACTTTGACAGCACCTCATCAGCCACAGCACAACATGTCTTCCAAGAGGTTAGTTGAATTGATTTTAAGCAAATAAAGAGATCTTTCATACACAGGTCCTAGAAAGTGGCATTTTGTTGTATTTAGTTTTGAACTGCTCAGTTATATTCATCTGCAATGCCAACTCCTAAATTTGAAAGTGAAAGTGTTTTTTCTGCATTGAGCTTATATTATTTTTTATTGATTGATGCGTTCTCATGGCGTTTCTCTTTGTCAGGCTCTTGACTGCTTCACAGCCATGCTGTCTCATCCTGAAAGTAGACTACGAATGGCAGAGATCATTGGAAGCAAGCTAAACATCTCCAAAGAGAAGGTATTTTGACAAGCTTTCAAGCTTACATTAATCTGTTTTGACAATGTGATGGTATACAAAAAGAACATTTCAGCCAATTTGAGAATTGCTGTAATCAAAAGGGATTGTATATAAATATATAAGAGAATATGTATACAATGTATGCACGTATACAAAAATATGTTGTGGTTTTTCATTCGTGGACTTGTTTGTTATCCTTGCTTGACTGTCTCCAGGCCCAGCACTTCTGCCAAATGTATCAGCCTGGCATCTCACTGACTGACCTGGAGGCCTCAGTGGGCAGAGTGACTCTGGATCGAAAGCAGACTGAAGCAGTGCAGCTGAGTGTGTAAGTGGGACATCCTGCCTACCCGCTCCCTTTGACCTCCATGTATGCATAAGCTAGTTGCTGTGCCAACATTCACCCACTGACAGAACCAAATAGACCCCTGTTGGTAAATTGAACAAACATTGAATTGATTTTAAACTACATTGCGGTAAACAGACATATAATGGCTCGGCCATCAGGACATGCCCAAATATTCACATTGATTCTTTACCAAAGCCAATTTGAATGGGTGTCAGACAAACAAAGGAGGAGTGACGTTTTATAGTAGCATGCAAAAACTGAATGAATGTGTGCATTATGCCATGTGGTGATAACAGCATTAAACGTAATCTGAGGGTTTAGTAATTATTTAGATTTTACACTACATAAAAACATTTACCATTATTCCGTTATTACCACTTTTGACAATAGAGAAATGCCACAATATATCACCACACCTCAGTGTGAAAGGTTTTTATTAGAGCCCTCCCAATAAATGTTAATATTAGTTTGTAGCAGATATATTGGTATTGGCACATATGTCTGTCAGTAATTTTCAAGAAATGCAATTACCGAAATTCCAAATATATGTTTGAGTAAATTTAGAAACAATGTCTTCATTACATAGCTTTTCCACCAGAGAGCTGTAAAATGTCCTGCTCATGTCTTGGTCACAACTCTTAAAAACAAATGTAATGTGATTCCTTATAAAAAAAAATTTTTTTTTTACCAATATATAGTTTTCAGATTTTGTTATTGGTCAGCCTAAAGTAGTTGCATTGTAAACTCTTATTAAATAAATATAAGAGTAGGGTTTTCAAAAGTATTTTAACCTTCAAGCATGTTCAAGTAAAGTATTGAATTGAATTCAATTTTATTAATATAGCGCCATATCATAGCAAAGGGCACTCTATTTCATGGAGCAGGTCGAGACCAACTTCCACACACACACAGACCCAATGATCCCACCATGAGCAGCACTAGGAGACAATGGCAAGGAAAAACTCCCTTTTAACAGGTAGAAACCTCGAAACCTTCATTTAGCCATAAGAGAAAAAACACAGAAAGATTTAAATAAAAC
>JAVQJL010102850.1:0-15197 GCA_036024295.1 Nannoperca obscura
GTATACTGTATCTATTCAATGGGGCTTGTGTTGTGTAGATATGTGTGTTCAATTTCTAATTAAGTTTGAAGATATATATTTTTACGTAAATTATTATGGCTGTATTGATTTATAAACCCAATAATGCGGTGGGTCCACCAGACCCGGGAACATTGGCTGAGTAACAAAAACATGAACACCACACAAGGGTTAATACAAACACAAACTTTAAATGAGGTTTGTGACAGGAGGGGAACGCTAATCTCCAGAATGAAAAGCAGATGTGCTACATGCTCCACCACCCTGCCTTGCTACATACTGTAAATAGTCCCACTACTTCCTGTATTGGCACTGAAGGTTAGCACTGATCATAAATTGTGAGGTGCAAAATTGTAACAGAAACATCACTTTATTATTTGTATCCCTATGTATCATCGAGTAATGATCTATTGCCGACAAATCCTCCAACTTAGAGAACAAAATGCATTGTTCGTTACTACCTTCAAAAACTTCTACAGTTTTCAAATCTGCCATCACTATAGTTAAAGTTGGGATAGGTTTTAAAATTGGTTAAGGCTGGTTGAATTTATTCACTGACCACTAGTGGTAAACCTAAACATAGGTCATTTTAAGCATTTTAACAAACAACTATTGTGAGTTGTTAAGTCATTTTTTTATTGTTAAAACGTTTCACTCAGACATATCAACCTTATGGTGGTGGTGGTAGAGGAAAAATTAGAGGATCACTAAAGCCATGAGGATTCATCCACTGGGAACCATGATTGTCTGTATCATATTTTGTGCCAATCCATCAGGTAGATATTGAGATATTTTTTGCACGATAAGTAAAACATATTAGACATATATGTCTATGCAATATATTATGGCAATCCATCCAATAGTTGTTGAGATATTTTAGTTTAGACGAAGTGGTGGACCAGTAGATCAATAGAGCCATGCCGCTAGCATGGTTAAAAAGGTATCTGTAATCTATACTCTTCTCAATTGGGCCCCCGTCAGTAAGTGGTGTGGGGAAGTAGCCAGTTTCAGGGTTGTGCCTTTGTCATTGATAGATGCAGAAGCCTAACCATATTGGCATTTAGTGTATGAAAACCACACAGTGTATGTCTGGATAATAGAGATGCATATATGTGTAAATTAAATAGTAAAAATTATGACTGGACACAAGACACATTAAATGACAAGCTTTAGAGATTATGAGTGATGTTCAACTTGTACAAAAGATCCTTCACTTGAAAATGTACAGTACTGTCTGTGATCACTGACAGAAAACAGTCACATGCTGTATGAAGCAAGTATGCTGAACCTTGACTTTAACTTTATGACATAGAATATAGCATTACAGGAGTTGTTAGTGTGGTTGCAATAAACCTTTTTATCCTCAGGGTCCACAGTTCTCAGAGTAACATATCAGTGCATAAAGGTTACATTTTCTCATTTACAACCATCTTTTGCAGTGGCAGAGGCATCCAAAGCTTCCAGTTTAAGCTCCCCAAACTCCTCTGCACCTGCTCCACACCACAACTGCCAAGCTGGTGAGGGCAAAATCATCAGCAAGGCATAGAAAAGAGGAGTGAAGAGGTCAGTTCTCTCTTTCGCTCTTTCTGTCTCCAGCTCCCTGACAGCCTGCAATACCTGCCACTTTACTGTTCGCCAGGGGAGAGTGTAGTGCATAGATAAGCACTGAGATGCACACAGAAACATCCACAAATTTTGGTCTGAGGAGACAGTTACAGGATGAATTGCACATCTCATGAAACTCTTGTAGGATCAAGTCAAAAGCCGGCTGAGTGACGTCATTACACATCCACTGATGGACAATTGCCATATTATCAATTTGATACTTTAGAAGGATATACCACTGTAAGCAAAGCCGACATGAATCTACATGCACACATGTTGTGTTATGTAATAACTCAGATTTATTACAACAACTAATTGTTTTGCAGCTCTTTTTTAAATAAACCCCCATTGAAAAACAGAAAATAAAGAGAGAAAATAAGAAGGGAAAACAGAATGGAAAACAATAAAGTTACTGTTCAAACTGTAATATCTACATACTGACTTCCTCTTCAGCTTTGACCTACTGAACCCGTCGTAGTTGTGGGTCTAATGAGGGAAACATTTTTCTGTGCACTTTCAGTTTTATCTCCAAATAAAGTTTTAGATAATCATGTTTATAACATTTAATGTAATAATTCTTGGCTGTATATTACTTGAGATAAGTCTGCATATAATACTTAAAGCAAAATTGCTTTTGATCAGTTATTGTAGCAACTGTATTTGAAGTACTTGGTTTGTAGTTATCAGTGTTGTAACATGAGTACACATCAGTAGATTTAGGTAAAAGCCAGCTGCTGCTCACTCTAGAGGTCCACCGGTGTGCTCCTGTTTCTCACTTGTTTTTGATGCTGTTCCTATTGTTTTCCTTGTTCAATAATATATGGCACATACGCTTGCCACTGAGACTAATGTTTTTGGTGTGGGATTTGTGCTGGATTAAGCTTCAAAAGAATGGCTGACAGTCTATTGTTCAATGCTGGCATGCTCAGTTCCCCATAGGGCTGCTGGTTTAGTGCAGTTTGGGTTTTGTAAGAAAAAAATAGAACCGATATTATGCAATGTAGTATTTTTCTGCCTTTGTGTATAGAGTATGCATTTGGAAGCATATGGGCTGATGAAACAGTGCAAACTGAGAATAAGAACTCATGTGTGATGATTGAAATATTGTGCTGCAATGTCACAATCATTCATGTATTCAGATCAGGCAGACATGGTGTATTTACCACAATCACATGCAACACATCCTTTTATAAAGAATGGTGAGTGTACGAATCAAATTCTGCTCTCTTTTCTTGATGGAAGGACTTTATCAATTGAACTAATTGAAGTATGTTTGCTCTGATTTTGATGACGCATATAATTTCATTATGCATGGGTGAATGCTTTTTTCTAATATCTTAATCAGCAGCAATTACCAGCCTTTCATCATCACCTCGCTGCTTCAAGAATCACAAGTGGCATCAAGGGTTGTGCACACATGGCTCATCACCACATGCTTTCTCAAGGGTACAGCACTTGTCCAGCATCTCAGAGGCCCTGATTGCATACAAACCGATGATGGTGTAATCTAAATGTGTGTGCAATGCTCCCACTTATCTCAACAGGCCTGTGGGTGACAGAGGAGTGTGATTGCGGTAAATAAAAACCGCCCATCATCGCTACTCCAGTCCTCTAGGACACAGGCCACCAGTGCATGGTGTACTTGATTCTCAGTCTGTTTAGTACTTGGCAATTACAGTAAGATGTAATTATAGTTAATACAGTTAGAGGTTAGGCGAGATAGAACAAAAAGCACAGACCTGTGATTGACATAAAGTTGCCTGGATATAGATCACATTACTTTTTCATGAAGCTAATAAGACAGAAGAGGCATATGTGTTTCCATATTCCATTCCTAGTGTTGCATTTAGTGATAATATTTAATGTGCTAAATAGCCAGAGATATTCAGATACACTTTGATCGGTTCTATACAGAACTGTTGTGTTTTCTACTCTACTATGCAAAGCTCTGACAGTGTAGGAATACAATTCAACAAGCTCTGTGCAGCTCTGAGGACAAGCCAAATGGCTGTTTCCTCCAGACATCTGGACATAACTGTACAACACAAGCTCTCACACCCGAAGTAATGAATTATGCTGATGTTCAAACAGGGTAAATCATATCATTCCTGACAGGTAGCATGATTACTCTCGCAGAAAGGAACTGTAGCTTAGCAACAGAATTACAAGTTGATCTTGGTGCAGGAGCCTTACCATGCAGCCCTGGCAGGGATGACAACAAATCTAACATTTGTTGAAAGAAAAAATAATGCAGAGATAGAAAATAAAACATAAATAATTATATTAATTAACAACCAGGAGGGAGAGCACATGATAACATCTGACAAGTGATTTTAATTTTTAATACATATTCTGTAACATTACAGCAATTTCTGAGATGTTGATGCAATAAGCAGGTAATGATATTCAGCAAGTGCCTGCTCAACAGCCGGACAATGTGTATACACACAGCTGAAACTTCTATTACTCACCAGTGTGTTTCACATCTTAGTCCTGGGCATCCCTCAGGAGGAATGCACGCGGTTCATCAACAGTGGAACTGAAGCAAAAGAGAAGTTTGTAGCTGTTTTCTTCTTATAAAACAAATTTACTTTTGCTTTTCTGTTTTTATTGTCAATGTTTTCTCTCCACATTGACTGAAAAACACTCAATAGCCATATGGGAAAGGAAAAAATGAAAAGTTGAGGCCTATTTGGAGCACAACTTCTCATATGTACTTCTCAACACCAATAACTCCAATGACTTTTTTCCACTGGCTGAGACACAGAGCTGTGATAAAACCCCTCGAGATTGCAGTGGAGTAATCAGGAGATTTGC
Source organism: Nannoperca obscura (assembly GCA_036024295.1). Taxonomy (NCBI): domain Eukaryota; kingdom Metazoa; phylum Chordata; class Actinopteri; order Centrarchiformes; family Percichthyidae; genus Nannoperca; species Nannoperca obscura. The sequence continues at coordinate 4,441 of JAVQJL010102850.1, forward strand.
ATAATGCCTCCTGAGTTTTCTGCTGGTACTAATGTCTGACCTGTAGAGAGACCAGTGCTGATTCTCATTCGAGCCACGCTATCCCTTGGCATCAATACCCTTTCAAATCAAGACGGAGGAAAGAATAATAGATGGACTGAAGAGCATCAGGAGAAAAACGGAACTGATATGCTGCAAGGCAAAGCTGGAAAAGCCAACATAGTATTCCAGAAATCATATTGCTGGTGGCATTGGGGAGGTGTTGTGCTCCCGGTGTACTTCCCCTGTGCCTCTGTCTCTTTGTGTCCACCTTGTCTCCAGCTGTGGTGGAGGCACTAAGTGATAAAGCAGTGCTGAGTCCCGCTGCTGCTGCTGCCGCTGCGTCCTTCCTGCTACAGCAGCAGTCTCTGCTCAAATAAATGCCTGGTCTGTCACAGTTCTCTGCTGCAACGCATTAGATTCATCCTTCCTCTCTCTCATACACTCCCTCCCTCTTTCTTCCCTCCTCCCTCCTTGCTCACTCTCCTTCGTTCACTTGCACAGAGTCACATGTGGGGAGACACATTGGGAGTCTAGAATACAAATAGGCTGTCTTCCTTAAAGACGTGATTGTGCTCCTTGAATTTGATTATTTTTTTAAGCCAGCGAGGGGATGGATAGAGTAGATGTGATCTCTAGATCCCTGACTCGCTGTCTTTGATCTGCCTTACCTACGATGGACTGAGCTGTCTGTGAGTGTTGCTTTGACTTTGGATGGCAGACTATTCCCATCAAGAAAAAAACACAGAAAGTGGAATAAGGAAGAAGTTTGTTTCAGAGATCACAGTTGTTGAGGAATCCTGGTTTGATTCTGGGTCTGAGCTTAGTGCCACTCGTTTTGGGATAGTGGAACCTCTGTCCCTGCTGGGACAAAAACTCAATGTCGCCCTAACCACAAAGCACACTGAAAAGCCACATTCAATTAAGGTTTAATCTGGTAAATGGACTTGTGGAAAAAATGGAAGGATCCCATAATCTGTCCTCATAAAAAATAAAATGTGGCAAAGGAAATGTGAGAATCATTTTTGAAATGAAAATATATATGTACAATTTAAATATAATACATAATTTTACAATTTAAATAATTCAAGTTTTCGACAGATATATAATCTAGCAATTTTGAAATGTCACCATGAGTTCTAAAAAAAGCATGATGGGCATTTTGTACTATTTTTTGACATTTTATAGAACGTGTAATCGATTGTTTGAAAAAATAATTTCCAGATTTTTCAGTAATAGAGATAATGTTACTTACAGTCCTAGCAATGTTCTGAACACTACAGCAACTAACAAAATCAGCCTAGATTAATCAAACCTACCTTAATCTCTTTTATTAACTGCAATGAAAACTGTGATGTGTGAAAACGGTCTAATGGGAGTGCAGTGTTGAAATGTGCTATATAAATAAAGCTGCCTTGCCTTGATGCCACTTTCACGTCATGTGAGATGGACAATAATGGTGGGAAAGTTGCTCATGGTTGCGACACTCAATGCTATGGTGACGACCAGAATTACTACCAACAGGTGTAATATACACACTGATCCTACAGTTATCTATCATTACATCACTATAGATAGTCAGAGTTGGTTAAAAAAATGTATGTTAGGGCAGATACGTTGAATCAACGACTTCAGCCAGTGTGACACAGCTCGATTGTGTTTAACCGACACTTGTATTACTTAGAGCCATGTCAAATACATCAGGGCATTTGGTAAAAACAGAATTCCAAGTCATAAATGCCAATGTGGCATCAGTCCATACTTCAAGTAATCTGCCACAGGCCACTTTCTTGATTTGTCATAGCAGGAAAAGCACAGGTGTGACAAATAATATTATTGATGGATGTGTTGCTTATTTAGATTAGGTGTGTGAATAAGTCCTACCAGTGAGCCAGCAGGCCATTGTATGGGCATACCTAAATAAAATGCAGACATTAATAATGTTCCTGACAAGTGAAAATACCTGTCAGAAAGGAAAAAATAACACAATAGACTCTTTGGGCAGTTCACTACCAACAGGATTGGACTAACTTAATACAGGCTCATAATGTTTGAGTCACTCTAGTTATATTTTTATCTGATTGTAGACCTGTTGTCAATATTTGCCTTATCCTGCCTACCCACTGCAGACTGGAAGCCTATCTGACTATCTAGTAAAGTGTTAACATTACCTGCCTTGTCTGATGGATCTGCTTTCTAGATAGATACAATTAAATTCCTGCTGTGCGCTCGAAACAATAAACAACCATTTGTGGAACAACTATTGGACTGTGTATGTGTGCTATAGGAAGGTGTGGTGGTAATCTGGAAATTAAGAGTCTCTGAATCATCAAAGTCTTTTGAGTATGTATTAAGCTTTCTGCAGAAAGGTCCCGTTGATGTGCACTCAAGGGGTGTCACAGTCAAGAAGCACGCAAGAAGACTTGTTACACTGTCGTTTTGAAAGCAAGTCTGTGAGTGTAGAAAAACCAAAACAAGGCAACAGTCAGATAAGCAATCCCATAACAGAATGAATTCCCATGGGAAAGCAAGGACAGACAGAAAGACAGTTTAAAACCAGAGAATGATCAGGATACATAAATCAAATCAGCATGATACAGATTAATAATCAACATGATACAGATTAATATGGATATTGTAAATTTCCATCACAAAAGTTTCAAATTCAGAACGCTCATGAGATCAAATGGTATGTATACAATATTCCAGCATTAGACACTGCAATGTGTGTCTACATATGCAGATAATAGTACGCAAAACATCATTCTTAAAATATTAGAAAACAATACATGTAACAATAATCTTGTGAGGGAAAATACATTTCCCGGTTTAAACTCCTGTTATCCAGCTGTCAAACCACTAAAACCCTGTACAGGAGTCTACAGATTAGATTTTTGTTTACTTACTGAACACCCATTCCCTACTTTTATCAAATAAATATAGAACAAGCATAGAACACAAATAATAAATTGCCTCTAATTGCAATTGTAACAAACCCACTAGCTTGAGCCTTTTACGAGCCAGACCTGCAAATGCAAAAAGATACCAGTGGAGGATGCATGTGCCTCTCAGCTCAAACATTAACATTCATGTATGATATCTTGTACAAGGCAGCTCCTGTGTAATAGCTGTAACAAGCTTAAAGGACTATTTCAGATCCAAGTTGAGAAACTGATAGAGGCACGGCAAAAATTATAGATTATAGAAGACAGAAACATCGTGTCAGCTTAAGAATAACCTCCAAATGCAGTTTTTTTCTGTGTTCATTTTCCATCTCTAGAGGGCACGGATTTTTTCGTCATCTCTGACCATTTATGCCTCTGATTATCTTATCTTGTTTCCATGACAGCTAAAGCTAACGTGTGTTTTACTTGGACTCTGTTTTTTTTTCTTTTCTTGCTCTTGTTTTGTCAGTTTTATGAGCCTTTCATGAATGTATACATGTTATGTGTTTTTCAACAGCACTTTATAATATTTTACCTCAACCATGAACTCTACAGCTTACAAAATTTGACCATCATCAATCAATATCTGATCAATATTAGGTTGGCATGCATTGATATTCACAAGCTTTTACTTCGCCTGCACAGTGCAATTAGTTGTTGTCTCAAATTTTCAAACAACCTTAGTGTATTTTCATTCCTGTGTGATTAATCAGGAATACTAAAAGGTACTGTGAACGTTTCTGCAGAAGCAAAGTTTCGATTCAAACAACCTTTCTTAACTCTTTAACATATCACATTAAAGGATGCCAACTACAGGTGCGTGATGCTGAATCAAACCACGACTTATTTTAGTCTCAAAGCAGTGACATTATGTTATGACTTGGGGATTTAGAGAATTAAAAGAAATAGAAAGAAAGACTCCCATCACTTTAACAGTAACTTCATACTACTGTGCATCACTGCTGCTGACTTTGATGCTGACTTTGAAGTCAGATATGTCAGTTGCTTGATAAGTTTGTTTAAACAGTGCTTAAGCATTCAATTACTATTCAGGTGTCTTTGCAGCAAAGCAAAGATCACAGTTTTTACAACTGTACTCACCTGTCACCTGTCGCATTCTGCAAGTTTTGTGTACTACAAAATCCTCCACAGTCTTCCCTAAGTACAACATCTCAATGCTTTACACAGGCAGTCCACTCAACCTATCTCGTCCCATTGTGCTCGTAGCTTTCTAACATTTTAAGCTGAATGAGTGCTCTGCAGTCACAACTATGAAAAAGAAGAAAGGCCTCACATACTTCATTGAACGTAAAAGTGAACGTAGAAGTAGAACTAAAAATCCACCAGATGGAGTATCCACCATGAGCATGTTAGCCAGACCCAGCATACACCTTGTCACACAACTTTGTGGGTGTGTTTTATTTGGGTTACATAGTGTGCTCGCTGGGTGGTGAATTAAATCAGGGATTAATTAATGTAGATGCAACCTTTTTTTAATCTATTTTTTAAATAAACCTGATTTGTGAACCTAGAACACAACATATAGTACAAAAAACAGGAAGACTGTGAGTTACAATAAAGCCAGAAGCTAGGGTACACAAAACATATGGATGGCAGGGACTACATAAAAAAACTCAAGGACATAGAGACTTATTTGTACATCCTTTCTGTTTGCACTGTATGGCAATATAAAACTTTATTAAGGCTGCACTCATTGTGAGTTGTCCCTGGAAGTAACATCAGTTAAATGGCTCAGATGTAAACGTAAATGTAAATGTAAGACTTATATGATTGATCTGTCACAACTTTACATTTATTCCTGGACCTGACCTGGACCCACATTTATCAGAACCCCTCAAAGGAATCACAGCTGAAGTTTGACTTGGGCTAAAAATAAACATAGCTTCCTTTGAAATGCTATGGCATCAGAATTGTATGATACTGAGAGCAGACACATAGAGAATGCATATGGACATATCTCCAACTTGGGGTTTTGCCCAAAAGACATTAGTTCTTAATTTAACAACATTTTCATTTGAACTAATGTTTTCAACGTTACAATATTGCACATCCATTTAGGGTTTGGAATCTCTGGAATCTGTCTTTCATTCATGATTTTGGCGAGAAAAGCTAATCATCTGTTAATAGCAAACCAAGATCCTTACCACCACCAAAATTCAATCAGCTGTTTATTGGTACAAGGCATGTCTGTTCACCAGCGTATATAGCATTTGTGATTCATCACCAGCCCGTCAAGTTTGATGAGACATCTTGTTGTTTTCGATCATGGTTTTATGCACTTTATGTAAAGCTCTTATTTAGAAGTTGCTTTGGATAAAAATGTCTGCTAAATGCTTAAATGTAATGTAATGTATATAGAAAAACAAGCACACAGTCAGAGTAAAAAAAAAAAATCTATTGACATACCTTTGTATTTTGTGAAAAACAAACCTCTGGACATTTATTCATCATTTATTCATCTGTTTCCATTGAAGATTGTTGCATTTTTATTGACACACCAACTTTTCCACCTCAGCCAAAACACTGCGTTTTACCACTTTTAAGGACTTAAAAAGGAGGAATTTTTTAAGTCGACATACACAGGTTATTCTAGATAATTAGACCTGTGCTCAGGATAAAGTTGGGCGAAGCTATGTTGGAATTACATAAGGTCACCAAACTCCATAAACCAATAAGAATGTGTAAACTCTCCCAACTTAACAGGTGCATCTGAACTAATCAGAGGGTCAGACAGGTGTCAGTCAGGCAGTCTGTAAATGTCAGCACACTCTTCAAACCATCTAATTTAATCTCACAGGCCAAAGTGAAAACACCTGTGTAGGTGGGCTATGGCTGTGTAAGGCCTTCAAACAATGACATCATAGAAAAAAAAGGAGATTGTTATTTATACAAACAATGGCTAATTGCTATACATACCTCCTCAGAGAAGACAGGATCAAATACTGGGGAAACTGAAGTTCTGTTGAAATACTGTATATACTGACATTAATTATATTGTTTCTCACATAATTGTGAATAAGGTTGTCAGATTCACATTGACCATTTTTAAGGTTTTATGCCCACAACACAGTCAATGCTACTCAGATTCATTTAAGCTTGAATCAGCAGTCTCAAACACACACACACACACACACACACACACACACACACACACACACAAGTCAAGCTTGGACACATGTCATTCAGCTTTTTATCCTTTACAAGACAACTCTATTTTTAAATCATATTTTTCAGTCCTAGGCACAATGATGCAAGTGCAGTTCTTCAACATGCTACCATAAGACAAACCATTGTTAAAACCCCTTTGTAGGCAGAATAAATGTTTATTTTCTCTCTGTACTAATAACTTATTAGTAGGACACATACGTTTTCCTATAAGTGGTTTATACATCATTCACCCCATTTTCTAAATTAATTACATCAAAGGTTCAAAGAAATGGTGGAAATGCTAATGTGGCCCACTAAAACCACTGATGTAGGAGCAGATGAATTCAGGTCACGGGAGAGCAGTTCTTTTAGGCACCACATCCAGACTCTTTCTGCCGGTAGAGGAGGAGTACAGCTCGAGCTACATGCTCATGCAGAGCTAGATGTTTTAAGATCATTAACACAAAAATTCTGCTGCCTTTGACAAGATCTTACAATCTAGACAAATTACCCTCATTACTTCCGATTTTTAATGGTCAGTGTTGAGGATTGTGTCTAAGATATTTATGCTTTGTGGGCTTCAGCACAATCTACAGTTTTCTGTCACAGTGATTACAGTCAAATACAAAGTTGGGTTAAATACGAATAGTACAAAGCATAAGTGTGTTGTTTGCCTTACCAGTTTTCACACATTTACAGATATAAATAACAAAGCCACTTCCTGCCTGATGTTGTTCATACATAGCAAATGCCCTAAAGACCCTGGATGTGCAGCCATCAAGATTGTCACACTGCTACAGCATGACAATGTATTAATCACATATTGTGTCCTGCAAGTGACAGAGAGAGAGTCTACTGAATGAAACAAGGCCCTTGGTGGGGATTTGCCAGTGGGCCCGTCCCTTCAAATGGCATGTAATGATAACCCCCTTGTCTTCTGCTCAGAGATTAACAACCAGATGGGCTGTATGGATGGATATGCTCTGGTGGTGTGCTTGGACTTAAGAGGCATAGAGGTCATAGTGTATCTAAACAGCAGATGGTTTGTTGGGCCTCTTTGGGAGTGTGCTAAAATGGATTGAATATCAAAGTCTGCATATGAGCACTCTCTTTAGCTGTAAAGGAGGCCAGTTGCAGAACAGTGGATGAATGCATTGGAATCTGATTTAAATCCTATTGTGTGAATACAGCACACAAACATATAATATAAACTAGAAAAATATTTCACTATAATCACTATAATACTTGGAGAAACAAGGGGGAGGGTTTGTATGAGTATAGTCAGACAGTTCTAGTACACAGCAGCACTGCTAATTACACAAACTAAAGCCATAAACAGCACAACAATACACAGAATGCAGCCCTCCTCAAAACTGTGCGGCTTCCAATGATCCAGCAATTTGGCCCAGTGTATAAAGTCCTTTTACTGATATAATAAATAGATTGTAAACATGGCCTTGACCATCAAAATAAAAATGTTAGGTGGCACCTGTCAACTCATTGTTATATGAGTTGTGGCAGATGTTGTTTCCTAAAGCAGTTGAACCATTCTGTTAGGAGAAGATCAAAAATACAGCTGAGTTTTAAAATAAAATGCTCCTCTGAGCTCTATATTTCCAACATCTGGAGTGTAAAGGCTATCTTTACAGAAGGGGACCATGCGTGAGTGTTCATAAATCATTAACATAGAACGGAAGAACAAAGTTAAATGGCCTCAGACGCAAATACATGCACACATGTATTGCACACAGACACTGAAGCTCATTTTACACGTTTTAAAATGTAATGCATAGACCTCAATGTGAAATGCACAGGTAATCATTGCTCAATAGTCAGTCAACATACTGTAAAGTACAGAGTATGACAAGAAGATATTGAGTTCCACACATTTCATTGTGGAATAATACTTCAAATAAACCATATCACAAACACATTCCCGAACTTGACTGCACTTTAAATGTGAGCTTATTTTAAAGAGATATACATACAGTGCTCACTCTACATGCCTTTAACAAGGGCTTATATATGGAGCCAGAATAGTGACAGTTACATTTGGCATCAAATAGAAAATCTGGCTTTGAAAACAAAACCTTTTTTTAAGATGTCAGTTTTTTCATTTAAACTTTCTGTCATTGTTTTGGCGTGCAGAGGAGGGGTTTGAGGGGAGGGACAAGGAGAGCTAGCAGAGGTCCGCTGGAACGAGTGCTACCCTTTGCTGATAGATGACAGCTAGCTAATGTTAGGTTACATCCGTGCTTGTATGTGTGCAAACAGTAGCAGAGACAAACAGACTTAGTTGCAGTTTGAGAGTTCAGGTGAACTCATGGAAGACCTAAATGTGCTGTCTTTTCCCCAATGCCTTTATTTGTTCATGACAGCCACACCCCAGGACATTATTAGCATTCAATACTTATTTGAGAAAATACTGTATGAAATGTGAAAAAGGTTTTGTCCTTTTTGGCCACTCCAAGCACCGGTACCTTAACTGAACAGCTGGCATGAGTTCACCTGAAAGTGTGTTTAGTGTTGCCAGACTACCATAACTCAGTTAAAAGTTAACTTTAAAGCAGCCCGATTCTGTGTGAACAAACAACGGCAGACTTACTTGCTGTTCAAGAGTTGCTGGGGGAACTCATGGAGGCCGTTGCCGTAGGTTTGCCAGAGGCTTCGGAGCAGACAAGAAAATGTCTGGTTCAGAAGAGTGACTATATGTCAATCGTGCTCTCCTTGCACCTCCCCTCAATCACTCATCCCCATGCCAAAACAGTGACAGAGAGTTGAAACCAAAAAACATCATAACATTCTGGCTCCATACTCCATAAGGATGATGATACAGGTAATAATTGAATGTCCATTTCTGCACCTTGACTACTCTTTTTTTAGTTTTATATCACTGTAAAAGAAAGTCCATCAGAAAAATTAAATGTGAATCTGTTTTCACATTTGATATTGTGTTCTTATCAATGAAATGTTTCTTGATAACTTCTAAATATATTGCTAGCTTCACTGTTCTTTGAGTGAATTTGAGGTAAGTAAAACAATAAATCTCCCTATGTGTTTAACACACTGTTTTGTATATATTTTACTCTCAAATACTTGTCTTTGCTATAACTCGCCATGCTGAGACAACACTGCAAAAACGTTATGGTAGAGATAAGGTTGTTGTGAGCTTTGTAGAGTTGTCTGCTTTATATAGCATCAGTGGGATATTTAACTTGTACACTACCGGTAATAGTTCTCTTGAAGTGCAATAAACAGTAATGTAATGAGAAAATGATACCAAACATAGACAATCAAAAGCAACAGCAAGCCATGCAAATTAGATTTAGCACAGAGCAGCTCTAAGGGATGTCCCCTGAAGGCCAACAAACTATGGCTGTGTTTTTAATGCCCCACAAGTCACTCAACTTTTAATCTTGAGAAGTAAGCTAAGGGTATCTGCAGAATATTATCCCTTGAGTTACCTAAAGCTCACTTAATCAAAACAATTTCTAATCCTGATGTAAGACGCTGAAGATCTGTTGGGTATTATGGCACACCTATAGTAAGCTGACTTCTGATGTATAATACCATCAGTGACAAGAGAAACACGGAATGCAGATGATGCTGGAGCGAGAACGTTTCCATATGTCTCTTTTTCCCAAAATAGAAGGAAAATTCCCTGGGGGCTGGGGAACTGACAGAGATCCCAGTTCTTCAAAATGAGTCCTGAACATCTGATATTTCCACAATTAAAAACAGTCCCAAATAACTTTAATTTCTTGAGAAGATGTGACCTAGGCTTCAATGTATGCATCCTCTGAGGCAAATTGTTATGTTATTTTTCTCTCTCTTTTTCTTTTAGGAATTCCAGTTTAACCACACTAAATATGAATGAAGGGGTCTACTCCCACACCAACCTTAATAAACAGTTACTAAACAGTACTTCAAAATAGAAAGTGAGTCATGAACAACTTACCTCAACTTTTGTCAATGCCCACATTGTGAATACACTTGCATTGGCTTAATTAGAGTGAATGAACGTAACTTTGATTCATTTCAGTGCTGCTGAATCAATTTCATTTTTGGACAGATATATTTTAGCTATGGGCTAATGTCTTTTAAATGACACATAATCCCTCCTCAAGAACACATGCAGAAGTGACGAGGGATGGGTGGTGGTGTGTGAGACATTTCCCTCCACTGCTTGAATTATCAGATCATTCTGATACTAACACACTGAGACTTGGCTTTCCAAGGCAGATATTTACAGGACACAGAATCCTGTGGTCCTCTCTGACTCTCTGTCTGCATCATCTGCCTATTAACATTTGCACTAATGAGGCTCTTATTCTATTTATGTGTGATTAACCTCCTGGAGAGCATTTCACGGCAGGAAATTAGTCAGTGTGATTTTTATTTCCCATCCCCCAAATTTTTTTGTTGCATGTATGGTTTGTTTTGTTGCATACCATCATGGAGTTGCCTTGCCACTGTTTTAGTGTGACATGAGTTTAACAGGGTGGGAATCAGAATCAGAATCAGAATCAGAAATACTTTATTAATCCCAGAAGGGAAATTGCTTTTTGATACAGTTACAATGCTCAATAAAGTTATTGAAAAAAGAATAATAAACAGTAGAAAATA
>JAVQJL010102852.1:0-11812 GCA_036024295.1 Nannoperca obscura
ACTTCTACACCACCAGGTCCCTGAGGTGTGCAGGAAAACTTGTGGCTGACCCCTCCCACCCCGGTCACAAACTCTTTCAGATGCTCCCCTCTGGCAAGAGGCTGCGGTCCATTAGGACCAAAACCTCACGCCATAAAAACAGTCCGCAACCGGCCTCATCAACATGGGCCCCTGATGACTCTGACAGTGGTTCATCCATAACCCCCCCCCACAGGGACACTACACGTTATATTAACGTTGTTTAAATGCTTCATTGCACAGCTCTTCTTCTTCTTTTATTATTATTGTATATTTTCTATTTTGCTTTTATTTAATCTTTTTTATTTTTCTGTAAATGTATATATTGCTCTTGTTGGCACCCACGCACCAAAACAAATTCCTCGTATGTGAATACCTCCTTGGCAATAAACCGGATTCTGATTCTGATTGGGTTTTTTTTATTTCAAAATCCCCAGTTGAATTTGAACCCTGGAAGTTGTAGTTCATGGCTGGCCCATCAAACCCAATGCACACTTTGAGTCAAACCCTGGAACACTACAGTTTGCTTTGTGTAAAAAAAAAAAAAAAAGGTTTCGACAGACAAGCAATGTTTATTTTAACATTGTTGCTAATGTTTTAATATTTAAAGTGCGGTTTTGAACAAGTTTCCAAATCCCAAGAGTCCCAAATTTCTCTCAGCATATGAATCCTCATGAAGAGTTTTTACCTGGGGAAGAGACGTGAGAGGGAATAAATGCTGTTTGTGTTTTTTATTCTGTTTTCATGCTCGTTTGAATCAGTTTCTTCCTCCTCTGTTTTAACTCGACACACAAATAGCAGAAACTAACTCTGACACAAACACTAACTTTCTCTTTCTGTTGTGTAACATTAGAAAAGCCTGACAAAAGTTTGACTTATGGATCGCAGGAAGAGCCGTCGCTGGATGCAGCTTTGTGTGTCTTTATGGCTGCGAGGACTTGAGCCGCTGTGACATCACACAGATTGGAGGCGACGGGAACGTTGATGTGAATTTGGATCGTGTTTTTTAAATAAGTTCTGCTACTGTCTATTCGTATGTGGATCACACTGCTGCCTGCAGCTGCTCACACAGAATGGGACATTTTTCGATGATGCCTCGCAGTGTAACTCTGTGAAAGCTGTAACAACAGATGTTTGATTGACAGCCAGGGAGCTGTCTTTAAAGCTCAGTTTTTATGTCATATAGATGTTACTATAGTTACCAGTTTCTGAATCTTAAAAATCACAATTAAAATCAACATCCAAGTAGTAATTAGAACTGGGAATCTTGGTCAGATATGTCTGACTTGATGCTACACAGTACAGAAAACAAATGTATCTGAAAGGCAAACCAACAAGGCAGCTTCACATCAGCGTCCCATCCTTCAGACTGACTAAATCCATTCAGACTTAATACTGTTTTATCATGATCATATATCACTATTTTCAATTCAATCACTGTAGCATAGCAACATATAAACTGTCCATCCCGTGTGAATTACACTCCATGTATTGTGATCTATCTCCACTGTTTGTCCAGCCAGCATAGTTGCCATCAAATGGGCACAACAGCAGACCTGTTTAAACTGGTGGAACTGCTGAACTGTATCCAGCTCTATGTCCTGTTACATACAGAGTTTTCATGTGTTTTAAAAAATAGAATTAGAATAAAACAAGTCCTGCAGAAATGGCAGATAAATGATCTGCATGTTCTGACTAAGCCTGGTCCGACAGTGAGTTTGCTGCAAAAAAAATTTAGTCTAATTTTACAAAATAAGTGTGGACTGTAATTATGAACAAGTTCATCGTTATCAAACGAAATTACTAAAAAAGTAACAGTAAAATAAAAAAGTAAAATATGATGACCTTCAAAGAAACAATGTCCTTATTTACAAAAAACTGCATCTTTTTCTTTACCAAGTCCTCTTATTTTATTTTAATTCTTATTCTGTATGTTATAGGACATTTCTACAAAATTCCAGAAACACGCAAAACTGACCTGGGAGCAGATTAAATTAGCTTCTACAATCTGAAGATTGAAGATTAGACTAACAACCAGTCGAGGCAGATGACCGCCCACCTAGAGCCTGGTTCTGCTCAAGGTTTCTAACTGTTAAAGGGAGTTTTTCCTTGCCATTGTCACCTAGTGCTGCTCATGGTGGGAACGTTGGGTCTTTGTGTGTGGAAGTTGGTCTCGACCTGCTCCATGCGATAGAGTGCCCTGAGATAACTTTGTTATGGTATGGCGCTATATCAATACAACATTTAATTGAAATACTTAAGACAAAAGATGCTTACAGAGTACAAACAAGCAAATTTGTGTTACTTTATGAATCAGTGGCATCATGTTTCCTTTTCATTGGAACTGATCTGAAAACATGTCTGAATTTGATAAAACAGAGTGAACAACCTCATGAATCCAAAATGCGGAGCAGTGATGTACAGTCAGACAGGACGCTCTGATCACACAGAATGAAAGATACCAAGATGAAGGAAAGCAGCATAAAGGGAAGTCAGAGAGGAAGAGAAATGGGTTAAACCATTAGGATGGGAGGAGAAGGAAGAACACGAGACGACAGCAAAGGAGTAAGAAGAAGAAACTCAAAAAGCCTTCACTTCAACTTCCTGTTTTAGAATGCAAACAGCCATACTCCATATCCCATCCCACATTTTTAGTAAAAAATAGAAGTCAAGTGAGCAAAGATATAAAGCGTGCGGCAATTGTGGTAAAATGTTAGCGATAAAGATTCTGCTGCGCCTGGCATTGAAAAGAAGAATACACTACACAATACACTATGCAAGTCAGTACATAGTGTACACAGTATACTGCATGTAAGTGTTCTAACAGAGGTACATGATTTGAGACACATATGTCTTCAATCTCCATGGTTATCTCCCTGCTGTTTTCATCGTCATTCGACAAACAAACCAAAAGAACTTGGACGGATAATATGCAAATCACAGCGAACAGGCGAGGGCAGCGCAGGGATTTGGGGCTCTCCTGCTTTGAATCTTCACCTTGGGAACGATTATTATCTGCTTCTGTGGGTTGAACCTCTCTCCTCCTCATAGCCATTAATTGGGATTTGTCCAAATCCTCAGAGAGTTGACAGCTAATTGGGAATGGATCTGTCTCCGTCTCCGCAGCAGTGAGTTTAAAGATGATAGTTTGTGTGTGGGAGTGGTTGGGAAATAACACTATGAGGTTAAGGGACCTTAGATTAAGATAAGCAGATTACATCAGAAAGTGGTTTTAATATTTAATATTTAGTTTTAGTGATTTAATATAAATTTTTACACGAACATTAGTTTACCTTTTTATAAACGTAAAGCTGTTGGCCTTTGTCTGTTCCTGTCCAGGTTTTGTTGCTACTTTTTATTTAATTTTCAGTGAGCTTGATGAATTTTGTCCATAAATCTGGAACTTTCCTCCCTCCAAGAACCAGTGACGTAAGCTAACACTGCTAGCAAAGACATAACAGTAGTGAAATTAAAAATGTTGCTTGTTCTTGCAACATGTTAAGCAGCTGAATCTGCCTTTTCCACAGCACATTAGGAAAAGCACAGGTTTTACTGATAATATTAACTATGTCTTTGTTGTATCTTGAGTGTCTCTTTAGATGACAGTGTCTCAGTGATCCAGCATACACAAGAAATAGTTTGACAACTTGTCCATCACTATCACATCAGACACTTTTAGCTAGCATGGATAGGGAGGACTCTCGGGTCACTTTCGCCATTGAAGGATCATATGAAGTCAAGGGACCCCAAGCTGCTCCCAATGATTTGGCCGGTACCTTGCGTGGTAGTTCACTGCCATTGTTGTGTGTTTTTGTGGGTGAATAAAAAAGGCAAACTGTAAAATAAATGCAGTCCATTTACTATATATTTTGGTATTACCCTGGAGACTGTTATTATGTTCTCTGTGGAAAAAAGTGGGTCAGCCAATGTTCTGCTACCACAGTTGGGGGGTCAATGAAGGAAATATACCTCAGTCAGGCCAACGGTATTAACCTGTATGGACACAATCCACCAACAAGGATCTACGAGCGTTTATGGATAGTGCAACTGTTCTGCATCTGGTCAGGTTTTCATTTTAAATGTTACTTTCTATTTATTTATTTTTTGAACAACATGAACACTGCTTTAAATTGTTGTTTTTGGATTTATTGTCAATGAATAAAACTGAAGCGTCAGCATTACATTTTACATAAATAAAATGATGATAAATTAAAATGGCCTTTTCTAAAGTCTCTCTCTCCCTCTTTATGCTGCTGCTCTCTCAATCTGTGTCTTTGTACACTGTCTGTGTATTATTTATTTTCTTTTTTCTTCCTCTTTCTTTCTCTCAACCTTCCCCTATAGTCTTGTTCTATTCTTCTTTATTATCTCATTCTCTCTCTTTATTCTTCCTCAGTGTCTCTCTCTGAGTGTTCAGTGTTTCTAATTAATTCCCAGTTTACAGTCATCTCTGAACACACACAGTCAGACTGCTAATTGAATTTTTAAGCCTCTGCTGTTCATTAGCATTTTGCCTTGTAATGGGTTGTGTGTGTGTGTGTGTGTGTGTGTGTGTGTGTGTGTGTGTGTGTGTGTGTGTGTGTTTAAATTGTTTAACACGCATCATTCAGCTCAGGTTTGGATATGGCCTCAAAATACTACTAATACTTTTTGTTAGTGACCATCTGACCAATAGAGAGGCAGCTGATGTCATGACAACAAGCTCGCTCTTTGTTGAAGTAGGTGAGAGTGAAGAGGTGTGGTGGCTGAGAGGTACAGCTGTTGAGCTAAGTCACTTTGGATAAAAAGTGCCTGCTAAATGCCTAAATGTAATTAATGGAATGTATCTGAGCTGTATGTGAAGGTTCGTAATGTTTAAAATGTGTCCAGCTGTCACCTCTTTCACTACATATAGCCAAAACCCCCAGTTTGTAAAATACAGATCAAACGCAAAGAAGAAACTAGCACCAGCAGTTTAAAATACGCCTAATAAAAGGAAAACAAACAAGGACCCAAACAGCTTATAATGATACCTTCAAACCTCTCTCAAGACTTGCAAAACATGCTCAGCCAGTCCCAATCTTAGCAGATCCTGACTCCCTACTGAAGCTGGTGGTTGCAATGTGCACAAGGCAGTACTCGAGTCTCATGGGTGTTTGTTTTGACGCAGGCTTAGTCCAATTTTTTGTCTTTGTTTGTTCTTTATGCCTTTCCTGTCTGGCATTGCTGGCTGCTCTAATGTCAGCCAGCTTCAATTCCCCATAAACATACAACATACTTTTCTATATAATGTATCTGTTCTGCATTGTTAATTACAAGTACATGTAATGCTTTCTTTAAAAAGTTTGTCGTTGCCAGCTAACATCCAGTAATTTGTAGTTATATGCACAAATACATGGAAATATGTCAAACTTTAATACTGAACTCATAAAATTGTGCAACAATATTTAGCTTCTTAGATTTTTTAACAAAGTATTTGATTAGATCAAACTATTAATTTCAATATGATCAACAGTAAGATGACAGTATAAAGAATACTGAATGGGAATAAAGATGGTGGGAGTAGTGAACCCTAAAATCATCTCTCTTGCTCACACACACACACACACACACACACACACACACACTATACGTGTGAGGACACTCATTAACATAATACATTCTCTAGTCCCAAACCCTAAACTAAACTTCTAATTTTAACCTGAACCTTAAAACCAGGTCTAAACCCTCAAACGGTCCTTTGTAGGTCTGTCTGAAAGTGAGGACCGGCCAAAATATATTCACTCTGAAGATCTACAATTGAAATTGGTTCTCACAGAGATAGCTGTTAAAGTAAACACACACACATGCTCCACCTCCCTGTGAGCTGCACCTGCTGGTGTCCTGTCTATGTAATCGCTCTAACTGAGTGGGAGAATGAGAGTCACTCCAGAGACCAAAGCATTCAAACACAAAGAGCTGAGCAAGTTAAACAGATGACTAGCTGAGACACACATTGTGACAGTGTGTGTCTGTGTGTGTGTGTGTGTGTGTTCTCCAGTACCTCGTTATCAGGGTCTCAGAAGTGATCACCATGTTTTTTTCATCAGCCAACTAAACAGAAGTTTGTGTGAATGACAAACTCTCAGACCTCACGTTTAAAGTCCTGCAGCTGGTCTGTCTGAATAAAGCCAACATTAGTCAGGATACGTGTTCATGATGTTTGACATTTAAAACATCTTAACATAAAAAAATCCTCACGTGTCTATAACTGTTTTTTAAATGTCTACACATTCGTTTTTAACATTCAGAATAATTTTAAATGCCCAAATACAATCTGACTAATAGGGAGAAACAGTCTCTGAAAATATTTCCAGAGCTGAAACGACTTGAAAAACTTTTTTTACATAAAATGCATAGACTATTTTGATAATGTATTGGTCCTATCTTTACCTGGTGCCAGTTTCTTAGCTGGAAGTATGTTTGTTTCTGTTTCATCTCATCTCATCTCATCTCTTATCTCATCTTATGTCAGCTGCCGGACAGACTTGGTAAACCCAAACGTGTGGTGCGGGTGAACTGGGAATGTCTGCCTGAGGCCCCTGTCGACAAGGTCTTTAACTCCCACCTCTGGAAGAATTTGTCATGCATCAATGGATGCAGGCCATGTTCAAAGCCTCTGTTGTGGAGACAGCTGCTAGGAGTTGTGATCAGAAGGTCATCGGTATCTGATGTGGCAGCAGCCTACTGCTTCCTAAGAAGCAAGCTGTCAAGCAGAAGAAAGATGTCTTTCAGACTTGCTTGGCCCAGAGGTCTCCTGAAGCAGCAGACAGTTACCGGGAGGCCAGAAAGGCTGAGGCTTCGGTGGTCACCAAAAAAAATGACGTGGGTGTGGGAGGAGTTATATAGGGACCGAATGGCTCATAACAATGACCCCATACTCAGAATCAGAGCCACAGTACCCTGCAGTATCCCACGCGGGAACCCTCAGGGGACACGGTCAAATACCTTCTCCAAGTCGACAAAACACATATATGGGCATGTATAAACACTGGATGAGCAAACTACCATGTTAGCCCCCCCCCCACTTTAGCCTCTGTGCAACTCTGTCTATTAAAGTCTTCCATAAACGGTATTGATTTTAAGCCACACTCCACTTACTAAATTTAATTACAGGTGAATTACTTTGGTTCTATTAAATATATATGAACAATAAAATAAATGATGGAAGCTGAGCAATATTAAGTTTCAGTGCTAACTGTCAAGGACAGGTCAAAGTGTTGTGTAAACATTAATCTGAATGAAGGAATCTCTATTCTCCTTTCTTCTTGTTTCTTTCTCCCTCTCCTCGTCTTAGGAGACTGCTGAAGAAAATCCAGAATGAAGACCTTGAGCTGAGATTATTTCATCTAACAAATCCTAATTGTATTTTGCATCAATTGTTTAAACAATTTGCATCAAAATGGCTCTATAGTCCAAAATAGAGCCGAAGAGGATTCAAACTGTTTAAAACCTGAAAAGAAGAGGACCTAAAGTTGAGCCCTGTGGGACAACGCAGCTGATATCTGCATGAGAAGAGGTGGAGTTTATAATTATTTGAAGTTTGGATTTAAATGGAAGACCTGAATCGATCACTGTCTGAGCCAAGTCATGAAGACAGTTTAACAAAATCAAATAGTTGGAAAGTTATTTTAAGATCTGGTAAAATGATATATCATTAAGAGTTACCTATGTGTGCTGTTACAAAACATAATTTGTGTGTTAGAATAGAATAGAGCAGTCTCTTACCAGCCACAGTGACCTTGGCAGTCCGGCTAACGATACTCCCCAGTCCGTCCAGTGTAGCGAGGCACTGGTATTCACCCTCGTCAGGCCGGTGGTGCCGTGAGTGCATAACATTCTGCACCAGCAGCGAGCCATTAGCAAGCTGCTGCCGCCGCTCGTCCACCACTGTACTCAGCAGCACACCGTCCTTACGCCATGTGATGGTGGGAGGTCCTGCCACTGCATCGGACTCTGCTTGGCAGTCGAGTTGGAGCACACCCCCTCGCACCGTCACCGTGTCCTGAGGCTCCTGGGTGAAAGTAAAGTCCACAAAACCTCCAAGACTAGATGAGGAGGAGGAGGAGGAAGATGAGGAGGCGTCTGAGGCTATGGGAGGAGAAGAGATAACAATGACTTTATGCATAGAAACACAAGGTCACTGAGAGAAGTTATTCATTAATGCGTGAATACACACCACTAACATAATAATAATTGAGATGATAAGGACCTTTATGTGTCTCCTGTATTATGTCTAAATTACCACAAATGGGGGTATTTCGGGGCTGACAGCTGATTTTTGCCCCTGGGCCCCATAGCCGATTTGGCCATGGCTGTAATGGTAGTGGAATATAAAAAATGTTAGACAATAAAGATTCCCAGTGAATTCCTGAGGATGAACCTATCAGATGCCAGCGACAACTGTACATGACTAATAAGGGAAAACACACACTGGCCAAAACATCTCCCACTGATGTTGCCATGAAGGACAATTGTATTTTCAATTAGTATTTTCCCTGAATCAGTAATTAAATGGGGCCAGTTTCTATCCTCTCACTATTTTTCTAAGGAACAATAAAGGAAATACACATACAGTATACTGTCCCTGCTCAGGTGTTTACATGCCTAAAAACAGTACCATGTATCCAAATGCTACCATAGCTGAATAAAATTATAGTAACCTGGTAAACGCTCCCCCTGTGGTACAATGCCACGGTATGAAAAAAATAAATCTAATGAGCAGCCACCTCTTGTCCATATTGATATGAATTCAGGTTCATCCCACACAAGTCTGTTTCTTTATTAGCTAATGTGACTAAAGTCACAGCACCACATTCTAATGCACACTTCATATGAACATGACACTGCTATATAATGATTATTTGTATAATAACAATGGATGAAATGAGCATGGATGCAGCTGTTGGCAGTGAAAAGGCATTAAAAACTCACTGTACACTACACTACTACACCTGCTCAGCACCAGGCAATCAAACACAGTTAGCAACCAGCCATTATAATAGGAGGTTAGGTACCAAAAGCACTGGCCAACCTCACTGTTCAGTATAATCACATTGAATTAGGATCAATGTGTGAAATTAACCTGATCCTATTTAGTTCACACTTAAACTAAAGTTACCATAGTAATGTCATCAGTTGCCTACATTTCCAGACTCCTCCTGTAACAAATCCAATTCTCAATGTCCACAGTTAACTTTTACAAACAAGAAACAGATCATTTATATGATCACTGCAGAGGAACTCTGAGCTTCTTCTTCTGTAGTGTTCTCCTCACCATGGCACATTCAACTGCAGTAACCGATACATCTCTGTGATGTTTATGGAGAGGAATATGATAAAGTCTATCTCTGGGTTTTGTATCTCCTCTATTTGTGTTGTTGTTTTATTTTTCTGTGGTGAAAATCTTGGTCAGATTATCTCATGTAAAACTAGCTTTCTCAGCCATCAGTATTAATGCATTTCCAAGCTAACAAAACTAACAAATTTACTTGTAGATTTTGCAGCAGATCTACATGAACTGAACATCGATGAAACAGCCAAATAACACAGAGATTATTAGCATTAAAATGTTCAGATTTATCTTTATCATTTCAATATTTGTCTGGTCATATTGTGGTTGCATGTGCATCCAACATGAACTAGAACATTTCTCACTGAAACAATCAAACTGTTTTACAGGGGGTCAAACCCACTGCTGACTGACTTGTGATGTTGAACCACAGGTGGAATCAAACCCATAATGCTTATCTCTGCACGGTTTCAGTATCAAAGCTATATTTTCCTCAGCAAGTGAAGAAGTACTGCAGGTTGTGTTTATTTTCTCATGCTTTTATCTCTTTTATCTCATGTATTTATGTTTTGGCTGATGTATTTTTTTCTATTCGTCATTAGTTTTGTCAGACGTGTCTCCTCACAGCAGAGAACATGACTTTTACCTCTGGCCTGTAGCGCTTTGCTCTGCAGGAGAACTCCAAAGCCACATCAACCAGTTGTATTCTCTGTTTTTATGTGTTTATATTTCGATTAATCTCGCAAAAGGCTCTGACAGCGGCGAGCAGCCGCGTCTCTTCTCTCGTCTTTGATGTTCACGCTGCTAAGACGTCTTTCATACTGATCAGAGAGGCAGTTTGTTCGGTCAAAGCCGCCGTTCAGCGTCTTTGTGTTTCCTGGAAAGACTGAACAGAGACTCCAAACAACCTGAAGTCACGTCATTACGGCACAAA
The DNA here is from genome assembly GCA_036024295.1 of Nannoperca obscura. Classification (NCBI taxonomy): domain Eukaryota; kingdom Metazoa; phylum Chordata; class Actinopteri; order Centrarchiformes; family Percichthyidae; genus Nannoperca; species Nannoperca obscura. Next base: position 10,263 of record JAVQJL010102852.1, read on the forward strand.
GTCGACTTTGAAGCGCAGCAGATGTTCTTTTTGTTTTGGATTTTACAGACGTTTCTTTTAAAGCTGCTCCTGCAGGGAAACACTGATCAGACACACATCAGCTCTCTGGGTCTATGCCCAACTGCGACAGGAACTAACAAAGGACACTCATAAAAGTCATTCATCAGTAATGACTGGGTGTTTCCTTTCAACATAGCTTTGTTTTTTCCTTCTTCAAATAATAGATCAGAACCCAGAACCAGGATTTAATAAGAAACAGTATTGATAAGCACAGGGCCCCTGCACTAAAAATCTCTAGTTTCTTTTAATTATTTGGATTTCAACTAAAACTTGAAGTCTCACATTACTTTCGTCTCAATTGTCCCCATATTTTGTGGCAGATTAACTGTGTACCTCCTGACATATGGAGAATTAAATATGATCTATTCGTAAAAAAACTCAAAATGATCGAATAAAACAGAAATAAAACACATTCATTTGTTTAAAGCTTCTTAGATTTTTCTGACACTTTCACAGCATTTCAGTTTGTTAAACTGATTTAAGACACGATGATTGAGATGAGACATTAAATTACACCTCAGAATATTTGTCTGTCTCTCTACACATTTCACCTTGTGCTGCTGCAGCCTTTACGTTCATGTGACAGCATTCCGTTCAGTTCAACAGTGATACAGAAGTGTTACAGGGTAAGGCTGCTGTTGTGACTTTAACATAAATGTGACATGGTGCTTATTCAGACAAGAGACTGACATGAACGTAACGGGCTGCATGTCTGCGGACCCATAAAACAAAGTGTCTACAAGCTGATTCCAGGAATTCAGTTCTGCTGGAGAAATACAGAGTCCTTCATTTTATTCTATTTTAATTATTTTTGGATTCGAGTAAAGTACAAATTTAAATATATGTTGTATCAAAAGAATGGACTCCACCTTGTTATTTTTGTGACAATAGAGGAAATACAGTGGGTACAGAAAGTATTCAGACCCCTTTAAATTTTCACTCTTTGTTTTATTGCAGCCATTTGCTAAAATCATCAACTTCTCATTAATGTACACACAGCACCCCATCTTGACAGAAAACAACCGAAATTTTCGCAAATTTATTAAAAAAGAAAAACTGAAATATCACACGGTCATAAGTATTCAGACCCTTTGCTCAGTATTGAGTAGAAGCACCCTTTCAATTCAATTCAATTAAATTTTATTTATATAGCGCCATATCATAACAAAGTTATCTCAGGGCACTCAATCACATGGAGCAGGTCGAGACCAACTTCCACACAAAAGACCGAACGTTCCCACCATGAGCAAGCACTAGGCGACAATGGCAAGGAAAAACTCCCTTTTAACAGGTAGAAACCTTGAGCAGAACCAGGCTCTAGGTGGGCGGTCATCTGCCTCGACCGGTTGGGTTGAAAGAATGGGGCGGGGGGGCTCGTACAGCCATGAGTCTTCTTGGGAATGATGCAACACGTTTTTCACACCTGGATTTGGGGATCCTCTGCCATTCTTCCTTGCAGATCCTCTCCAGTTCCGTCAGGTTGGATGGTG
>JAVQJL010102858.1:0-12733 GCA_036024295.1 Nannoperca obscura
AGGGAGCGAGAGAGAGAGAGAGAGAGAGAGAGAGAGAGAGAGAGAGAGAGAGAGAGAGAGAGAGAGAGAGAGAGAGAGAGAGAGAGAGAGAGAGAGAGAGAGAGGGAGAGAGAGAGAGAGAGACTGTTGCCGTCTCTCCCTCTCTCTTGTGGGAAACGACTTTGCTCTCTTCCTCACAACATGAAGCCAGAGAGCATCCTGACTTCAAGAGCTTTAGATCCTAAATATTCACGCTGGTGGCATTTTACCATGTGTAGGCGGTGAGGGTTTGCAGAGATAGGAGTGTGTGAAGTATTGATCACTGTTGCTGTTGTCCTCGTTTGCTCCGTGTCTCACAGTGCCAGCTAACTCTCAGAGAAAGACAGTGAGACATAAATACAGAACGAAGGTTGGCGTTACAAGGCACACTTATTCAGCAGGGATGAGCTGAACACAATTAGGATTAATTTAGAGAGATATGTTTAAAAACAACAAAAGGAACGATGCATGCAACATATAAAAGGAGGCCACATGAATACTGGTAATTTATGTTTTTCTGTGCGTCAGTTTTAGATGCTACAGCTTTGCAAGCCTGAATTACATAATGCTATATCTATACAGGAATGGTTTTTGGTTTGATTTAAGCATGGCTGAGTTTCCTGCTGAAATTCGACATGCATCTTTTTCTTTCAAATCCCACCTTCTCCTCTAACTTTAACTAATGTTAGCTGAACACCAAAGGAAAATCTCACTCTCTTATACTTAAACTGTTAGATGTTATCATTTTCTGAAGTTCAACAACGTCCATTATGTTGTGATCAAATATCGTAAGTCTTTTATTCTCTTTCCTTCAACCTGCCTTGTCTCTGTCATGGTCCAGAAACTGTGGGTTGTTCCTTCCTGTTTTATTTTGTAGTTTTGGGTCAGTTTCCTGTCTTTCTCGTTTCCCTCCCTTTTTGATTAGTCACCTGTGTCTTGTCACCCACCTGTTTCTGTTCCCATCGTTTGTCTTATCTATTTAGTCTGGTTACTCCCTTTGTTCTGTCTTGGTTCGTTGTTCATGGTGTTCCTATGTTTCGTCTGCGTTTCCATGTCTCATGTCACGTTTTCAGGTTCCATGTTCCATGTTATGTGTTCACCTTGCCACAGTATGTCGTTCCTTTGACCTTTGTTACTCAGTGTTCATGTTCCATGTTAAGTTTTTTATTTTGTGTTTATTAAAGTAGTTCATTTGATCCCGTCCTGCGTTTTGGTCTGCTTCTGGGCCCTACCTTACATGACCAATGGAGAACCATGACAGTCTCCCTCTAAATTCAGTAAGTGACTTCCTATATTTCCCAGAATGACTATTAACAAAGTAGTGAAAGTCAATGCAGCAGTGCCCCTTCTTAAAAAATGAACATATCTTTTGGCTGCAGTGCATTGTAGTTCATTAAGACTCCTGCTGGTAAAGATATTGGTATGATCATTGGTGTGACATTGGTATTGATAGTGAGTTGTGTGTTGGGGTGGGTATAATAAGGAACAAAATGAAGGCAGAAATTCAAGGACAGCCAGAAGCAGTTTTGACGGATCTACTGACCTGCATCATGCAGCGGGAGAAAGACATTGACCGAACAGACTGAAATAATCCGAAAATGCTTTTCTTTTCTTTTACTGTAATTTCTCCGTCCCTCAGTCTTACTGGCCCTTCAGTTCTCCTCCGGCAGCTCTTTAGTTACAGTGTTTGCCTGTGCTCCATCATTGTCAATTAAGCTCCAATCCCTAACTGGGATGATTTTTGGCTCCAGGGTATTTGACTAGCAACAAGCTTTCATTATAAAATTATGCTACAGTACTAGCTCATGAACTGCCAAACTCAAGTAGTCAAAGATTTACATATCAAACACAGCTTTTTTTTATAATCACAACTGTTCTGTTTTCACCAATATGGCCACAGAAATTCATTTTCACCCACACAAAAACTTAATTTGTATGAAATAGAATTGGCTGCATTCAAACCGCTTTACCTTTCTCAGATGAGTTCCACTGATAAGCCATGTGTGTGTCATACGATGAGTGAGAGGAAAGAAAATTGAGGGGGATGATTTATGAAGGCAGACCTGTGGAAGCAACATAACACTTCAGTTCAGTGCACAGTCACAGTCACAACGTATAGACACCACACACTAAGTTAGTTGGTTATGTGAAACATTTTAAACCAGAAAGACCATTTTAAACACCAAACACAACATAGATAGACCACAAGCATGCTCAAATTAAATCGTGGCAGCTTGTCCACTATTTTCAAGTATGCCACCTGTAATTTGGACATACTTTTTATTTACTTTTTTTATAGACAAGGGCTGTCTAGTTGAGGAACACAGTCACAATTAAGTATTTCTTTTTTTTTTCATCATGACTAGAGTAGTTCTCTGTTCTTGACTCATTTCCACTCAAAACCCATTTCCACTTCCTGTATGTGGCTGTCTGCCATAGTATTGCTGTAATTCTACCACTGAGAAGCACACATTCTGTATGTAGTGGTTTTTATGGGGGTAATGAAACTGTTGCCCAACCCTTTCATTTTGAATTACAGACACTGTAACAAAAGAATCACACATTAATTAATTAAGCCTGAGACCTCATGCCCATGACTGCCTGTTTTCAGAATAATCTTTCAGTAATAATGCTATCATCAACTGGGTGTCTTATTTCGTTGTTAAAAGTGGATCAATCTCGAATCATTACAGCTGAAAAAGCAGGAAATTGACCATCCCTAATGAATACCTCTTAGTACAGAAAATCCCTTAAAGGTGGAGGGATATAAAGCAACAGATTGTGTATGTTTGTCAGTGTGTGCCTGTTTGTGCAGTGCATAGTAGTGCATTGCTAGGCCGTTGAACTGTGTACATATTTTCCATGTGAATATTTTTACACTGAGGGAGGAGTTTGGGGAGATCTCTTAGCATTCGATCCAGCTGACATATCGGGGCCATGCTCTACTCTCTGCTTTGCTCCCTTCTGAGAGTTCTTGGAAACGTGGCTGCCTTGTGTTGCTCTGCCAGGCCCTTGAGACAACTCCCAGGACGTTTCTGTCTCAGTGACGTGTGTGGATGTTTGTGTGTCTGTGTCTATTCGCCCGCGCATGTCTTTCCTCAGTGCAGCTTTTGGTTACAATGTGTTAACTCGGTCAAAGCTGATGACAACATTTGTGTTTGATTCTTTTTTTAAAGTGACACGGTACATTTTTCTTCTTTGCTCTGCAAAATTCAGACATTTGGCTGGTTCAGGACACAAATATACCACGGTGGATCGTGACAAAAAACGTCACTGCTTGATTTCCAAAATTCAGTAGGTGTTGCAGAAATCATGAGTGCAGCATACTGGTGGTTATGTGACAAATTACACAAATCAGACAGATTCGTAAAGGAGAGGCAGAAATGTAACAGCAGTGATTGTTAGTCACCGAGTGCCTCGCCTTACACTCTCTGTCCCTGTTTGTATCTGTTTACCTCTTTCTGTCTTGCTCACGCACAACCTCCACATACTATGGCAAGTTCACGAAAAGTACTCACTCTCACTACTCACTTCTCTCCCACTGTCCCTTTGTTGTCCAGATGGAGGAAGTAATAGCGCGCATGCAGGATGAGAAAAGTGGCATCCCCATCCGAACAGTGAAAAGTTTTCTAACCAAGATCCCCAGTGTTTTTTCAGGTAAGGTTTTTATCTCTCTCGCTCTGTCCTGCTGCTCTCTCCTCCCCTCTCCTCTACTTGGCTTCCACCCACTAAGTGCCCAACTAGTATTCTGTTCTTGCCAAACAAAACACTGAAAGTATTTAGAGAGTTGTCCGTTTTGCATTTCACACCAGCAGTGCCAGAATATCAAGAAGATCCTATTGGATTTTCCTAATAAGAATCTATACTGCTACATTCAACAACTCCATTAATAAGCTAAGAGGAGTGAGGGCATCATCACTGTCATTTTTACTGCACATGAGGACAGTAAATAAACAACGCCCTATCGATTGTAATATAAATGTACAGTAAAAAGCTTGCAGTATTACCGTATCAAAATTTAAAGCCTATGTCTGCTAATAAAAATAAGCTTTACAAAGCATAATCTATTCTACAGCTACAGATCATCGGTATCAAAATCCTGATTAAAATATAAAGGATTTATAAAAGTCTACCAATAAATGAATAATCCAAAAGCTTAATGTAAATTCTAAAATCAGCTGAGATCATCTCTGTTCTGTTTTTTTGTCGGATAGAATCCGAACAGTACAACTAGCAATAGCAGCTAGCTACAGAGGCTACATCTGTAGGAACATGACAGAATTGAAACAGATGGCTTGTATCTGTAGCTCTGTTTTGCAAACTGCCCTATTTACAGTACATACCTATACCTACAAACTACAGTAGCACGCTTACACTTCATCCACATGTCTAAAGACCACATCATAATCATAAGCATTACAATATAGTTCTGTCAGAATGCGTGTAGTGTCTGTCAATATAGCATCACTATGGAGCAAAAGTGGTTTCAATGTGCAATGTTTTCAAATGATTGCATTGCTGACAAAACTGATGTATCCAGATCCAAAACGCAGTGTAGTTCTTAAATAACTGTTACAAATGTTGCTATTTTTCACTGGTGAGCCGAGTTATACAATTGTATTTTTATTCTTGAATCACAAGTGCTCAAACATTATGTGCTTGTATTTGTCAGCCACATATTTATATAACACATTAAGGTACCTTGATCTGAGGTATTGTGGGATACAATAAGGTCATATTTGACCTCCTTACCAGATTCCGAATAATGGCGTATAATATGATGAGCTACAACAAAAAGTTTTTTAAGAATCTTTTGTTAAAAAAGAAAACAACAACAAAACACAGCTACATCTGACCTCCTTTTTCTTACAGTTCCTTATTTGCTTTTGTGCACATATATGTTGTTCTGCGTTTTCTGCATGTCATCTGCATATTTATTGTGTATGTATGTAATGTATGTGTTTAATGTCTGGTCTGTAAAATAACTGGAAAATATCTGAATTTAAATTATATATTTATATATGAAGAACATATACTTGTACTGTTAAGCCCCATAGAAATAGATATATGTCCATGCATGTACAATACAAATGTGTCTCCTTTGTGTGTGTGTGTGTGTGTGTGTGTGTGTGTTAGGTGTCCTTGTACGTTTATTCCTTAAAGTGAGCGCGTCTTAGAAACTACTTGGCTGCTCTCTCTTTTTTTTCTATTAATGCTCACTTCACTAGCAAGGACCACACCATCAACAAGATACGTTTAAATGATTTATTGGACACTGATAATGCGATCTGGAACTGCTTAAGTATTTTCCGATGGATGCTGCGGTGTGGGGAAGCTTCGCGGGGAATCTGCTGTAGCACCCGGGTACGACGAACCCCCTTCAGGACCCTGCTAGATAGCTTCAAACTAAATGTCACACATAGCAGATGGCAGAGAACATTCATTGTAACATCGCATGTACCAATTATGGTGTACTCTAACATTCACATATTTGCTTAGTTATCCTTTGCATACTGATAGCCTGAATGCTGTTTTTTTTACTTTTTTCGTAATGCAGAATGTTTGTGTTCACCTCATATGCTTCTACAACTATGATTTTTACAACCGGTAAATATTAGCTACCTTCAGTCATTTCATACATCTACTTACTATGTTCAAGTATTCATTTTCAGCTGTGCACGTTGCCCTTTGCTGGATCCTGTTACTATTTGCAATTATCCAATATTTGCCATCATTGGGATCATTACTTGCAGATGTAATTGCTTATCACTCGCTGTTTATATTTTTGTCACATTCTGATGCACACACAAGCCTGCGCCCGCACACACACACACACACACATAAACATCCCAATATATGGGCATGATATTAATCAATTCAGAGAACAGCCTTGTTAGAGGATTACCTTACACGTCTCATTTAAGCTATCTCTTAGAAAGTGGGTCGACTTTGATAGTGTGAAAATGGAGTTGTATTAATGATGTTAATCCATGGAATATCTCATCTGGTTGAGGGGGCGCCGAAAAGCAAGGGGGCGCAGTGAAGGAGAAATGGAGAGACAAAACACAGACAGAGAGAGCTTGATGGACAGAGAGACAGCCACAGGGACTGACTTTCTCACTGCATGAATTCCCTCATGTCTCCATTTCACACCTTTCTCTGCCTTCTGTGGCTCTCGTCCCCTCAGCACACCCTCACCTGTCAGCATGACAGACAGTAATAATAGCTTGGAAAATATATATTTAGCCAAAGTGCCAAAGTCACATGTTGTTGCGTGGTGTGAAAATGCCCAGGGGGCAAAAGATGCAGTTATGTTTTTCTGAGATGTGAAAAGGATTCAGTTGCATTCTCAGATGAAAAATGAAATGACATCCACCATATAAAAAGTTTGATGTCCATTCTAGAAAAATGTCAAAAGTGATAGATCGGTCATCCCTACCCTCTAATCAGAATAGATTTTTGATGATTGCATGATCTGTTTTTAAAAATGCATACATGTATTGTGTCTTGCCTGGTCTTCTGCTCAGTTTTTATATTCATGCATTTCTCCCCTCCCCTCCTCTCCTCTCTGACCTGTTAACATCTTAGTTTTTGTTTGTGACAGTTGGAAATAAATTGATTAAATAAAACTACAATGTCTGTGATGTGACTGAGTCAGACAAATTGTGTTGTTACTGTACACAAAGGGTGCTGCCATTTGCCATTGTACCTCTTTGGTCATTTATATTAATGCACTACAGCTTGGAGAGGGTGTCAGAAAAGAAAATTTGGTAATGGATGGCCTATTACCCACCCACATGGTGCAAGACGAGAGGAATTGGTATGCACAATGATGATGAGGGGAGGTGGGTAGGGTTAAGAGTGTTATTGTTTTCCCTTTCATTTGCATCTATATGCAAAAAGGTGTTTGAGCACACTGTGAATATATTAAATATGTCAGTGATTCATATTTATGTGCTTTTTTTCTCATTCCAGGTTCTGAAATTGTACAGTGGATGATTAAGAATCTGGACATAGAAGATCAAGGTAAAAAAAACCTGAGCGATATTAATCAAGGGCAGAGTTGTTTTTTTTGGACAGCCGCTGAAAACAACGGGAAGTTAGTTATTGTCATTTGGCCGTTGATTTGGCCCCTTGCTGCTGTGATGTGACACACAGCCCATGGAGGCAATTAGGGTACTTTAACACACTTAGTCAGCGCAGGATTGTCACAATTTGCGTCAAAAATCGTACTCCGAGTCATAACTCAGTCAAATCTGCAGACACATATTTTTTAGATTCAGTGTTACTTACAATTTCTGAAGATAGTATTGTCTCCGATGTCCATCGCGAATACATAGCCATAGATCATAGAAAAAAAGATGCTCCATGTGACTCCAGAATTAGTCTAATAATCGTTAGGTTTTTACGTTTTCTTTATTGTCAAAGTAATTCAGTGGTAGTTATCTGTACTTCAATGGGTACACCACAAACAGGAACTACTAACAGCTAGCATACTTTTACAAACATCCTCCTGAAGGGGGACTCAGTGTATCTACAAGAAAGTCTCTTTCTAAAGCATTTGTCTATCAAAAGACTACATTGTATGATACAATTAACAGTTGTTTTTTTGGCTACTGTATAAGTTTAAGCTTTCTGGTGGTTCTCAGGGCATCAGAGGAGAAGTGCTGATCAGATATTCTACAACTTTTTGAATTTCATTAGTCTGCACTAAAAAAGAGGAACACCCTATGTGCTTTTGTGGAACCTATGTGCACCATTAGCTCACTGTATCTAAAAGTGCACAGTTTCTTTGATCTGCCTTTTTGTGTCCTTGAGGTAAAGCACACACTGCAATTCTTGTTCTTATTCTCCCTTTTTACCCTTCCTCATTATTCTTATTTTACTCCAGTGTGAGAACGTAGAATTAGACTGTCTTGAGGGAGTTGCCAGATCATTAGTTGAGCTCCTCGTTGCGCACAAAATGACTCAAAAGTGGGCATGTTGAACTCTGATAAATATGAAAAGTTAAAACCAGTTGCTTGCTTTCATTAAAGATGGTGATAAAGAAGTATAGCTAACAATATGAAAAGAAGCCTTTTCTGAGTTTTAGGTCTATGTGGGAGCACAGTAGGTGTGTGTTTACATGGATATTGAAGTGTTTATGTGTGGGTGTGCATTCCAGTGTCTGCTCTTGTGTGTGCCTTAGCATTGTGCAGCCAGTTCATAGTGATACTTAGCTGACTCATCAACTGTTGTTTCATTTGTATGCAAGGATCTGCCTGTCTTTTTCTATGTTTGTCAGTTGTGCGAGTTTAGGTCATTATGTTTTGGTGTGTATGTGTGATTTTAAGAGTACTAGGAAGCAGTTAGATTATGGTAAGACACTTTCACAATGTTTGAAACTTTCCCAAGTGGGCAGACTGTTCCTGATCTCTATTTTGTCTTTTCATTTAACGTGGAGAAACTTATAGCAATTTAAATATGCCCAAGAGATTGTGCTTTTCCTCATGCCTCAGGCCATTGTTATTAATAATTCATGTATCTGTAGCAGCACCTTTAACATGCCAAAGCAAACAACAAAAAACCCCATCAAATCTCTTCTGCTTAGTGTGCTAAAGTGGGCCTAAAATGCTTGTTACTGAGGTCTGGCAATAGCACATAATGTCAATGCCTCAAGCAAATTTACATTTATAGAGTTACATTTTGTGTACCCTGCAATATTGAAAATGCCCTTCCACAACAGCACTCTCGATCAAATCATCAAAAACGGCAATTTTATAACAGTGAAGAGTATGAAAACAGGCAGATGTTCCTTGTCCTTTAAGACTTGTTTTTTTCGGTGCACTTTTTTTTTTTTTGCAAACACAAAACATGCTGTCAATTGCCCTGCGGTGGTGAACAGAGTGTTGTGCAAAACTAAGTGACATCAGCACAGAACACTGGCGGGGCTGACAAACACAGCAAAGTGAAATGCAATTAATTTGGCTCACAGCACGATAGCAGCATGTTTATTATGTAAAGGCAGATGAGCTTATATCAAAGTTGACTGAAGTTCTGTTTTTTTTGCTAAATGAATGCCACAGATAAAAATACTGACATACTCCAAATCAACTCATTATCATCCTGTTTTGCAATCTTTGTAGTCTCAATTCTATTTTCATTCAATACTGCATTTGATTAGCCGACAGACATTCCTTGCTCCAAAGTTCTTCTCAAAGGCTTTAGATGTCTTTTGGGACATTTTAGCAAAAGGTTTCAAACGTGTGACTCTGCCATAATACTTTCATTACAAGTCAGATCATTGCAGATCATTATCATTTATTGTTTTTCTAAAGCCAATTGGGTTGTCTGGCATGGGAACAATTTGAATTAACTTCTTACCACATTAAAGGTGGCCCAGACTTGACTCATTACAATTCATGCATTACCGTGCAGGGCAGACAGCTCACAGTGGGATTGGAAACACTGAGAAGATAAATGTGGAGCCACAGGTTGACATGATCTACACCCTTAAAATCAACTGTCTGGTGCAGACGCTGCATATAAGCCTTAAATTATTCATTGAAACATTTCAGGAGTCAGGAATCTCAAAACTGACTAAAGATTCACTCTTTTGAAAAAAGCATGCTTTGAACAACTTTGAACTTGAACCACCGTGTCTTTTTTGTCACTCTTTCAAGTGATATGACCAGCTCTGATCCATCAATAATAAATGTCCATAAATCCTGTTAGAAATCATACAAAAAATATTGTATCATAATCACCAAATACAGATGTTTTCTGGTTTCAAAAGTAATCCAGTTAATTGTCTCTACATCTGTGGTTACAGAGCAAACAGGAACTGCTAGCAGCTAATTCAGCATGACTCTCCATGATGCAGATTCACCAAAATGTGAATATAAGGCTCAGTATAGCGGAAAGCTCACAGCATCACCCAAAGCCCTGGTGGGGAAATCTCAAAATAAGGTGACAAAATCTATGATGATAAACCATTTTTTACTTTTACATTATCATTACATTATACGGTATGGCTACTGCAGCTAAGGCATGAAGTAACAATGCCATAAGCTTGTTAATAAAGTGAGTGAAAACAGAACAAAAGCAACCTTAAGTTTAAAGGGGTTAATGGACTATGAATTAATTCGCTTTACTTACAGTATGAAATAGCTTTGCTATTTTTATAGCATTTGTATTTAGGCCAGGAGGGATGTAAAAACCCAATAAGCTCCAGCATTGGTCTGCGACTCCTTTTACCTCTGACCTGCCTGAAAATAACTTCCTGCAGGGTTATCAATACGATCATGTCATTGCTAGAATAAATTCTATAATACTGTAAAGCTCTCAAATATACAGGTATGTTTATAAAATGTAGACTCAAAATGTCACACTAATATAACAATAATGTTGCTAAAGTAATTCATTAATCTTTAATATTGCTTCACTTTATGCTTTTGCTGCAAAAGGTTGACAGATTTTAATTATTCAGATAATCATTAGCCACATATAGCAGTTGGTTGGGTAAATAGGCTTGTGAGACGGGGGGTGGGAAACAGAGTATCTCCTTTTCATCTGTGCGTGTGCATGTGTGTGAATAAACCGAGCTGAACTGCACACAAGATAAGAAGATGACATAGGAGAAGGTTTTGTTTAACAGTCATGTTGTTGGCAAAGAGCCGGAGTCACAGCCTGTAAGTTCTGTACCTCTGTGAGAGAGAAAAGAAATGACGGACGAACGGATGTCTAATGACAAATGATAAATATGCAATATTACTGTTTGAATTTTGTAAATTCAACAGGTTATCACAATGCCCCAATTACATACGTATAAACATACTGTACATAAACAATAGTATTTTATAAGTATAAATTAGAATAAATTCACCAGACCACAAGAGGACATCAACAAAAAACGGTCAGCCAGTCAGACTATCAGTCAAGCTGTCTGTGTGTTATTAAGGGTGTGAATTGCATATGAAAGAGCACCTAATCTGATCAGTGGAACACCAGGGAGCAGTAAAATGATCTCTGAGGGAGGACATGTGGCTCATCAGCACAGCATGGAGAGGGTGCAATCTGTTCTGTATAATGCTCCTGGTTTTCTCCTCCAAACTTCTTTAACCCTACTTCTCATCAGACTGTAGTGAAGCACTCCAGATGGTCTTTTTCAGTCTCCTGAGATCACCCCTCTGTACATTGGAATTAGGAAATAGTGTCAGTATTCTTTCACCTGTCACCTTAGTACAGATCCTCTACTTAAGTAAAAGCACCAATACAACAATCTAAAAATTGTCCATTACAAAGTCCTTCATTCAAAATCATACTTATCAAAGTACAGACGTATTATCACTTAAATGTATCAAAAGTACAAGTACTTAACTGGCCCCTGTGACTGATGTCTTATGGCATATAATATTATTAAATTGTTAATACGAACTATACAAACATTGAGTTTTTACTATTGTAGCCGATTGAGGTGGAACTGGTTTTAACAACAGAGTTAGGTAGTTTCTTCCAGTGGTTCCCCATCTTAAGGGTCACAAGATAAATCTGAGGGGCTGTGAGAGGGTTAATTGGGTAAAAAACAAGTTAAAACAGGTTCTGATATTTGACTTTTCTTGAATCGTTGCTTATTTGAATCTGCAAAGTAACAAGAAACAAAAAAAACCCAAATAATATCCTGTGAAATGCAACGGAGTAGAAGTATAAAGTAAAAGATAACGAAAATATTCAAGTTAAGCACAAGTACCTGAAAACTACACTTAAGTACAGTGAGTAAATGTACTTAGTTCCCACCACTGATTAAAACAGATCAGACATACTGTGCATACTGTGTAGTGCAAACAATAATGGTGAAAATATAACTACAGCTACAGAGTCTCTTCCCTTGTCCTTAGATAAAGCTCAGCTGGAAGAATGCTTCCACACTCCACTTGGCAGGGATCCAATCTGCTGGGTTTTTGGCACAGAGCTGGTAATATGATGAAATCAAAGGGTGTGTTCCCCCCGGACTCTGAGGCCGGCCTTTCTTGACAACTTGACTAATTCCAGTCCAAGGTTTAGTCGGCTATGAAGCTTATAGAAAACTCTGCGATATGTTAAATGGAAACCAGAAGCTCCCTTGCTACCAGGAATTGATATTTATAGACTCTTACTAGAAGAGCAACAACAAAACAATCTTGCTTAATCCTTTATTCATCCCATGGAAAACCCTCCACCACATTAGTCTGATTTCGCATTTTCAGATTTATTCTTTTGTGCCCATCATGCTGTATACTTTCTATACACTTAACAGGCTGTGCAGGCAATGCAGTGTCAGGGGAAAGAACGGTTCTATCAGTTACTGTGTATGGGGATGACATTCAACATCCATCCTTATGCCATAATAAAAACCCTCAGCTTCACTTGAAGCACAGAAGCAGAGAGACTGCATAGACACATAGACAGACACTCAACTCTGTGTTTGAAGAATAGGAGACAGCCAGCTCTAACTGCACTGTCCTAGATGTCATTTTTCATACTTTGCTGCCTTTACTTTCATCTGACATTTATCCTGTCTGAGATAACAACCCAGAAAATGACATTTTTGAATGGATAATAAGTAAAAAGTTATACGGAGTAGTGGATTTTTGCTTGTAAATGTCTGTCTTCTTGAATTCCATGTCCGTCACTGTAGTTCTCCGACAAGAAATTACTCTTTCTCCTTCTGAATTAATAACACATCAAACTATGATAA
>JAVQJL010102859.1:0-36404 GCA_036024295.1 Nannoperca obscura
CCCCCCCCCCCGCCCCCCCCCCCCCCCCCCCCCCCCCCGGCAGGCGGCACTGCGTGTTTTTTGTTTTTGTTTAAGATTAATTGGAAGGAGGGATAGAAAGGCAGCTCCAAACTAGTACAGATACTGTTTACAACATGTGACCTCCAAATCAGTGTGTGTGTGCATGTTTGTGTGTGTGTGTCTGATGGTTATTCTGTGTAGCTATAATACAGAAGGGTAAGGCGACAGTAAAATACGCATGTAGACTCAATTAACTGCTGATAGGCAGACATGATTTCTGTCACTTCAAGTGTTCACACCACTCTTCAAGTTATATTCCTGTATTCCTGGTCATTGCACATCGCTATCTCAATCTTAAACAAAAGAGGCATTTCACACCAAGATGCACTTTTCAACGATTAACACAACAGTGTCATTAAATCAATGCTGTCATTGTAGCGACTAATGGAGGTATTACAGTTTCTCCATGGTTCATTTATGGAACAACAACAATGGAATAACAATATTAACCTGCAAGAGCACTTTTTGGTAGAAATGTACCTAATGCTTAATATTTTAAAACTTGGAAAAAGGAGGTGGTACACTGATTTACAGTATTCAGTATATACCCTATGGAGTAAATCCAATAGAATCTTAGTTGTAAAATGTAGAATTATATCAATTGTATGAACAGACCTTCTTTTTTTTGTATCTTGGCTCACATGCCTATTGTTGCTTTCATATGGATTTTAGACAAGTTTGTGTCTTGTATGTTTTGTATGTGAGAAATAGATAGAAAATCTAAGAAAAAGCACAAGCTTGTATGAAATCTATCTATTTCGATATAATCTAAGAAATGGGATTAATTATGTGTAAGACAATACACACAAACATTGTAGCTTCATATAAAGAGCATGCAAATGGTGCATTTTATAACATATAATTTTATGCATATCTTAAACACTACAGGAATTCTCTTTAAAAAAATATTTTTTCAGGCAGTTTTTTGCCTTTATTGGATAGGGACAGCTGAAGAGAGACATGCAGCAAAGGTCCTGGGCTGGAGTTGACCCCGGTCCACTGTAGTAAGGACTCAGCCTTATATGGTATGCCCTGTACCAGGTGAGCTACTGGAGCACCCAATGACTCAGGAATTCTAATAAAGCATCGTGTTGGTAGGCCTTTGAACAGCTTGTCAGGAGTCATAAAATACTAAATGTGGTTGGATGATAAGTATCTAAGTGGGAAATGTCTGGACCTTTCATCATCATATGTAGACCCCTCACAGTTTTCAGTGTTACTATTTTTATGCTATAAATCTTGAATGTTGGTTGCTGTTAAAGTGTCAGTAGGAGTTTGACTGGTCACATAGTGAGCTACTGATATACTGTTTTGCTTTCAGCTTTTGTAGATATTTGTATCTATTTTATTTCTCTACTTCTTAGGCTCAGAATAGACAAAATCTTTCATCTCAACATGTCTTTTAGTGATTAACATCTGAGAAGCGGATAAAGGAATTGGCCTAGCTTTCCATTATCTCATAAATTATTAAGCAAGCTTTCACAAATACCAATATTTAGTTCTCTACTTAATGCAAATGTCAATACTGTCTTAGTAGCAGTTTGCATAATTATAGTAATTTGTTTATGTAGGATTAATTTGGTGTGGATATTACAATCCCCATTATTCTCTGTATTTAGACCACATGCCAGAGGTCTGCGAAATATTTTTTCTACACATGATAGGTTTAGGTGTTAACTTCAGGAGAAGAGGGAGAGTTTGTATTGTGAAAATGCCTCCAGGATTTATTTCTTTCATAAAATGGTATATGGTACACCTACTGTATATGACAGTGAGTATATGAGTGTTTTCTCCCACATGTGGTTAAGTTCAAAGGCTACTGTGTTGGCATGTGTCATGAGTGTGCGCATGTGCCGGGGTATTTTGTTTTGCAGTACAACGTGCTTGCTATTGCATGAGATTTTGTGCCCTTTTTCCAACACACGGGTGTATGGTGTCTGCACGCAAAGCTTGTGTCTGAAGCCAGAGGTGCGTGGGCCTCAGGGGCTGCAGAGAATCTCTCACCCAGCTGTCAAGCAGCCTTTAAAGTGTTCTCTAGTTGCTCTTCAGGGTGCAGCCAGCCACGGCCACATCCTCATGTCAGGCACTGCTACGTGACTGTGCCTGCGGGGCGCACCAAAGGCACGCACAGTGACAGTGACAGACACTGAATGATACAGAGCGGGAGAAAAGAGGGAATGAGAGAGTTACGGAGGAAAGGAGGGTTGGAGAGAAAGAAAGAGAATGGCAGGCGGGTGGAGGGGAAGGACAGATCAGCATGAGTCATAATTCACATGTATTATTTCACTGTCAGCTGGAGAATAAAGAAAACATAGAGTTGGTTGACATTCAGGCTTGATCATAAAGAACTATCACAGTGCAGCTCAGACAAAGAGGTTGGGTGTGTGTGTGTGTGTGTGTGTGTGTGTGTGTGTGTGTGTGTGTGTTTGTGTGAAAGATGAAAGGCTCAGAGCTGGAGTTGAGATGAGTGAGGGGTGAGGCTGTCAGAGAACGAAAAGGATAATTTAGATCTGTTTCCTCTCTCTTGCTCCAGCGCCTAATGAGCCCTAAGCAGTGCAGAGTCCCCGCAAGCACTGCCACCACAGTCAAGATAAAACAGGTAGAGAGAGCAGAGGGGGGCCAGAGACACAGGCACAGAGATGAGAAAATGAACACGGGCGGTAGAAGGAGAGAGGAACAGGGCAGGCAGGCCGACAGAGTGAGGGTGTGTGGAAAGATAAGGCGAGAGGGGGAGACTGTTGCAGGCTTCAAAGGCTGCCGGCTAGCGTGGCCATAGAGGAGCCATGAAGTCTACGGTTGTGTGGTGTGCTGGGTCTTGCGGAATAGGCTAGCTGTTTCGGGTCACGCTCTCTGTTCTTGGCTTATCTGGTCCAGCCACAGTTTTTCAGGAATGCCAAGAAAAGATGCCAGACTCGGATGAGGGTGGCTTGGCCCATTTTCTCCTCTCTTTGACCAAAAGCATGTTTAGACCCCTCCGTCACACAAGCGAGTGGAGAGAATAGACATAATACAGAACCCATGTTAAGTGAGACTGTGCATGAGCAATAGCCTATTGCAAACTGCTGACTGCTTGCTGTGCATTTAACACCTTGTGGGTGATATGTGTCCCAGCAGCTGTCGTTTTTCCCCCCATCATTGTCCTCTGTGAAGTGGCATTTTCATCTCAGTAATTGGGGAGACCCAAGAACTCGGCAGGCAGACTGAGGACACATGCAAAGATGTGACATACGCCTCATTGCTTGAGGGATTGAAAGTGAAAAACAAACTGCGTGCTCGCCAGGTGATATGACACAGGCACACTTACTGAACATACGCACCTAGATGCACACAAACACACGCATAAACGCACGCACGCTCACACACATACACCACATGCACATGCACAGACCTCCCCTGGCTTCCTCTGAAACTCAGACAAAATATCCCAAAGTATGGTGCGCTGTGAGTTTGCATACAGTCTATTATTAGCTCATCAATGTGTTTGCAAATATTTGTAGGCATCATCATGATATTGTCTGGCTCCTTTTATGCAAGCATTAAGCGTGTGTTTGTGTTTGCTCAGGCAGTCAATCCTGAGCATTGATTACTATGCAGTCCGATTAGTGCTCTAACAGCCTCCCTCTATGGCAGAAGTGTGTGTGTGTTTCTGTCCCAGTGTGAGCAGCATCTTACTACTGAGGCCAAATATCCAAACCTGTTTGCTGTCAGAACATCAGTACCACGCTATGCTTACATCTGTTACTCTGAAAGATACCTAAGAGTCTGCCTGCTCTGAATAATTTTTACTCCCGCTCCCTCTCCACTCCCTCTCATCTGCTCATGTTTCCTCCGCTTCTGACAGGCCTGCGGCTTGCAGAGCAGCTGGCTCGGCGTGAGGAAGAGGCGAAGATCCGCCATCGTCTGGGGCTCTCCCTGTGGGCCAGTGGGAATCTGGAGGAGGCCCAACATCAGGTAAAGTATCTACCTCTAGTACGTAAAACTGACCTCTAATATGCACACATCTGTTGGTCAACAAAGATTACGAACTGGAGAGGGACATAGATGTCCAAAGACATTGCGTTTGAAATATATGTTTTCAGTAATTCCCATAGGGTAAAAGTAAGACCACAGAGGATAGAGAACAACAGGAGAAATAAAAGGAGAAGTGGCTATAGAGTTTGAACATGACTGTTGGCAATATGCTGGGGAGCCTGTTGAGCTGGTAAATGCTGTCATCTCAGTAGACAGGCAACAGATGACTGAAGACTCTTATATCTATGTGCACAGTCTCAGGAGTCCCATGCCTTCTCATCACACGCACACTCAGTCCTTATCAGCCCACTGCCCACCTGGCAAGCATGGAATATCCCCATAACATCTCTCTTTACAGTCTGTCCACACACCACAGCTCAAGATTTTCTTTAGCTTGTGTATCCACATACAAGTCTGTGAACAGCCAACAGCAGTGGCTGTCACGTGTGTCTGTAGGGATGTTATTCATCTGCTTTCATTTTGAAAATCTAGTCCAAAACATTTCTGTTGAGATACAAGCACACTACGTACATCTATGTGACCCAGATAGCTTTGTTTTTCTGTCCTGCATCATACTTTTCAAAAAGTAACATTGTCTGTTTGCAATTATCTGTAACAAGAGTTGGAAAAGAAAGACTGAACCAAGGTGGTGACTAAAGCAGAGGCTCATGAGTCATATTTAGGAATTGGTGTTCAATTAAAGCAAAATATTATTCTAACAAGCCAATGCAACATATTTTCCGCTGTATGTTTGCTTTCCAGTTTAACGCTTGAACGTCAGACCTAAGTAGTAAATTTAAACATTGTTTTGTCCTTGTTGCAACTTACAGAGACAGAGTGCTTTCCCCACATATACCACAGCAATGTGTGAGATGTTTTTCCCCTCTATCTCAGCTTGTAGCCCCCAGGGTGGTGGAAAAGGACACGGTTGTCCATAGAGTATAGATCAAATGGTTATTCATGAGCTGGCCTTGGTAAATACCCTGACCCACTTCAAACCTCATTTATATAGGCTTGTATTGAAATTCATAAAGCAACCAGGGGTGTGGAATGAGAGTACTTGACCCCATGTTCCTCATTCTTTATATATTTAAACCCAATTGTAGTTGAGCACCCTCGCTGTGATACCGGTGTTCACCGTGACACACAGATTGACGTGTCCTCATTCTAATCAGCTATCTCAGCAGCACATGCTCCCTCTGAGAAGCGATCGCATAAATATCGAAGGACAGCATGAATCAATAAATTCATGTTTACTTAAATATCAGTAATCTATTGTAGATTAAGCTTATATTCCCCTCTGATATCATCTGTCGCAGAGGATGGGAGTTCCCCAGGGAGATTATTTTCCAAAATGATTACAGGTGTGTGTGCGTGTATCAAGCACCCGCTCAAGTTACCGATTCAGCGTGACATTGACATTCACTTAACATGTCAGATAAAAGCCATGTTAGTGTCAGTGACGGTAAAAAACAAGATTGCTATCTCAATGCATAGCAGCCAAAGTAGGTAGCAGATTTGACCTGTATCACAGCCAAGTAAGTCACTGCGGACGCAGCACATTTGGGATTGTTTCCCTTTCATCGGTGCCAGGAGGGGTCAGGCCAGAGGAAAGGCGCTGTGAGAAATTAGTTTCACTCTTAAAGGGATGTCTGCAAGCCTAACAGATTAAACAAGTACTGCAGCAATCCGCCCATGGCCCTATCAGCAAAATCAGCGAGACTAGCAGCTCCGTCTACTAGCACTAATGCAGCAGACTACTATTCTCCCCCTTCACTCCCTCTGACATACTTTTCCTGCATGACCTTGGGATATGCCAGGCAAGCTACAGTGTATGCATATACTGTATGTGTGCTCACACAAAACACACGCTCTTCCTCTCTTTCTTTCTTTCTCTTACCAAAGCCACAGTGCTGATAGAATCCTTTTCATCCACACAAACAACCTTTTCTCCAGTGTAGCTCTTTGTCTTGTATGAACTATGGTCAAGCAGTGTGAACAGAGTGCTGTACCCTCGGCTGGCCCCGGACTCCTGGAGTGTGGCTCTATAGCAATCCCAGTCATCCTACAGGGCTGCCATAGGCGCAGAAATAGGAAATCAATAAAGGCTCCCGTGAATCAGCACTCCAGGCTAGCTCTACTTGGCCAGTGTGCAACACTGTTTGCCGCCCCACCTCTCCATTGTCTGTCTTCCTCTCTCAATCCAATGTCTGGCACTGAATAGAGAGGTCCATTAACACAGACAGGCCTATTGAGTTCACAAAGCATTTCTTTCCTGGGATGCTGTCTGTCCACGATGCCCAGGTAATGGTTTAGCTTCTCATTGCCCTTTCCCATGTCCAGGCAAATAAGACCTGAAGAGAGGTTTACTTGTGTTGGATGGTGATTCATCAGGCTACTTTACAATACTTTCCTCTATTGAGAGAGAAGCCGAATAGGGAGGTCTCATCAGGGATGACCAGTGAGGTGGGCTGCTACCATCTTGTGGCCACAATCATTCTCCTTATTCACACATCTAATGACACATGCATGTTTGATTGGGTGGACATTTTCATCGCTAGTGTCTTACTGCCCTGACTGCTTACATTTCATCATAGGATCCCCTTGACCCTCAATAATCAATGAATCCAAACAAGCCAAGAAAACCTGAAAATATCTGATTGTTGTTGTTATTTATTCTCAGCTCTACCGAGCATCTGCACTGTTTGAGACCATCCGCCACGAAGCCCAGCACAGCACAGATTATAAACTCTCTCTGTTTGACCTGCAAACCTCCTGCTACCAGGCGCTCCAGAGGGTCCTCGTCAGCCTAGGTATGCCCATAGACACTTCTCATATCCTCACTACTTCATGCTGTCAGCTTCCAATTTGTTTTTGTTTTAGCATTTACCTATTAATCAGCATTGACCTCTGATCACCATAGGCCACCATGATGAGGCTCTGGCAGTGGCAGAGCGGGGTCGCACACGAGCCTTTGCTGACCTCTTGGTGGAGAGGCAGACAGGGCAGCAGGACTCAGACCCCTACACCCCAGTAACAGTGGAGCACATCTTGGACACTGTCAACAGCCAGAGGGCCTTGGTGCTTTATTTCTCCATGGCTGCTGGTTACCTGTACAGCTGGCTACTGGCTCCAGGGGCAGGTAAGCATGGCCTATTGCTCAGATTGTAAATTGTTTTATTGGGAGTTTTATTGCTCAGATCCTGTCTGTCTGTCTTCTTGTTATTGTTTTCAGCTTTTAAACATAATTGCCTCCGCTGCCATATAGACCATACGTGCTTGAACAATTTCATTTGGTGGATATTTTTCTCAGTCCTTTGTTAAACACATTTAAGCCACAGACTTTCAGCAATTTTTAATTTCACGCAATTTGTTTTTTTTAACTATTTCTCCTTCAAAGTAGTTCTATTCCCTGTGAAATATGACACACAACATATGTTCATGTAAAACACAAATTAACTTACATATTCAAACACAGTAGTTCCTTGATGAATGCTAAAGAAATGAAATGTAATGTAATGTAGGGATAGACCAAAATATAACACTACACTAACACTAACACTATATATAACACAATATATAAAATATATTGACATAAATAGACAAAACATATATTTTCTGTCTGTATTGAGAAGCTTTTTTGTACAAAGTTTCAACAACCACACAGGTGAAAGAACATACACAAAAATCACCACACACAGTTGCTTGTTCAAATGAAAGCGGATAAAAGGTCTCAAGTCTGTAGCTTGATTTTAGCTGCAGGGGTAAGAAGGCCAGCTTTAACACTGAGCGGCAGTGCCACCTGCCACTCTTCTGTTAGGATTTGCCCCCTGCTTTGCTTCTCACCCTAGAAGGCATGCACCAATGAACCATGCTAATTGAAAGTGACACAGCCAAACAACATCGACAAAATCTTCGCACATGCCAACAGGAAAACACTTAGCTGTTGCGCCAAGTCAAAACATAATTTCTCTGTCTCTTTTCTTCCTGTTTTGTTTTTTGTTTCTATCTTTGCTATTCTTTTCATTTTCTCCTTGTATTGCTGTAACTTCACACTTCTTTGTGTCCTTCTTTGTTTCCACCTCTTTTGTTGACACACTGAGTAACACCAACACAGCGAGAGGGATTAAGATGCAGCTTGTTTATATGACTTGTGAAATTCCAGTTTCACAAAGAAAATAGGCAACGCTGCGGGTGAACTGCAGTGCATGTTGCACGACTTCTGCGGCTGCCACACTGTTAGTTGTTCTTTGGCTCTCTGCTGTAAAGAGAGGAAATGAGAGCTGTGACCCATGTCCCATGCCACCAGGTCTGAACATTTGATCAAATCCAGCTCCCAGGCAACCAGATGAACTTGACCCCCCAGCACTAGTCATACGGAGGGGAGGAACACTATAGGGACCAGTGGAGATCTTCAAAGTGCTGAATATTGCCCCAGGCTAAGAGGGAGCCACTTGCTCACTAATCGCCTGTCTGTCACTTCCTGGCATTCCCTGGCATCCAGCTGGCTCACAAACCGGGCCCTCTCTACAGAGTCTGCCGTCAGTAAAAAGGGCTACTGAGGTCCTAATTACTTCAGTAGTGTTAATTCTGACATTTTACATTTGATAGACCTGAATGTGCATGCATACAAACGCTAGAGTTGAATATACTGTTCAAATGCATTTTCTTCAAAAAATACATGCAAGCACATCCACTTATACAGCACTCACACGCCCACAAACGCAAACACACACACACACAGCCTGTACTCCATCTCCCAGTGTGCTCTTCCCCGCCCCCCCTCTGATGTTCCTGCTCAAAACTCAACAGAGCTTTCATGGCGGGCAGCAGATGGCACAGGCAACCTACTCTTATCTTTTATTGAACATTATTTGTTTTATTAATTTTGCTCCACAGATGCACTACTGCATGTGGCTTCACTCACAGCTTTCAGTTGAAATGATCCAATATTCTCTCCCATCGTGAGCGAGTAATTCAAACTTATTAGAAACAGAGACGTGGAAAGTAGCTCTATTTTATTAATTTTTTTTGTTATTAAACTTACACTTCACGAACACCTGAAAGCAGCCAGTCATGTTTGCCCTCCCTTTCCCTCTCTCCATAGGCATCCTGAAGTTTCATGAAGTGTACCTGGGCGAGGGCATATCAGAAGGAGGGTCAGAGTTTCAGGAGGGAGGCAGCGGTGGGATGGTCTGCGGCTCCTCATTAGAGCAGCACATTGCCAGTGCGCGCGAGGCTCTGGGAGTAGAGTCTTATTACAGCAGGTGAGATTTTTACAGCTGTCACAATGACTTTTTTTGGGCTGTATAAATAAAATTGACTTAATTGCTTGAATGTTTGCACAAGCTTGATGCTATTATTTCTGTGCGCAATAAATAACTTCATGGATGCAAAATATTTTCAAGCAGTAATGCTACCACTGTCTTTGAAACAATTATAAATCATGTACTTCAACATTTTTTAAGGTGACACTGGCAGCATGGTGGCTTGTTTTGTTTTTTTACTTTTTTGGTGTTCAGTCCTGACAAGCCCAGTCTTTTCCTATTATTCCATGCTTGCGTTTTTGACATCTGCTTTTGAGAAATTTTGATAAATCAAGAATTTGTAAAAGCTCAGTTGCAATGTTTTTCTTTTCTTTGCATGCAAAATTACTTTGTTGCCTCCATTATGGTCCAGTCAAAACACTGTTTGATTAACAAGTGCTCCATAGAAAGTCCTTGTTAACCAATCATCAAATGAAAGCATTAAAACAACATCAAAAATGTAGGCCAAAAAAACAATTAAGGCCAAAGATTAACACTTAAGCCAAAACATGACACTTTTATCCCTAGAGTTAGCGGAGGAAGGGTTATTTTATCATTCAGGAAGTGTGTGTGTGTGTCTGTGTAAAAGAGTGTTATTCTGCCCCATTGCACCCTGTGATGACAGGCCTCCACTACCTTCCTAAAGTACTCCACTCTCTCCCCAGTGGGAATAAATGAGACGGAATAATGTCTCTTTGTGTAGCCAGACTGCTGAACCCACCTAACAAACATCGAACCTGACAAGTAATGGAAGAGAGAATGGGATTTGCTGAGAGTGTGAGGGAGAATGGGAAGGTTAAGATGCATTGGCAAAATCAATGGAGTAAAAGCAAAAAGAGCAGAGACTGGTGGTTAAAGACCAGATAGTAGGGGATATAGTCAGAGGGACTCTGCAGGAGTAGATGGAAATGTGACGAGATTTATTGACTGCTAAAATCGCCCATTGACATGCTTAGGCCTACACCACGTTCAATGTTAGCATGGTTTCTCTAGTTGGTGTTTGATCCATAGTGCCCAGCTGGTCCGCCCGGTGCCAGCCTCCGCCACCCTATCAGCCGGGCCCTCCACCCCTTTACCAGCTCATTTACTACTCCAGTGGGAAGCTGCACACACGCCACTGCGCCTGGATGGGCACAATATGGCACCACTTACCAGCCCATTCATTCTCCAGAGTGGAGAGAAAGGGAGGCAGCCCTCTGAAATGAGTGGAGAGGGAAAATGAATGGGATGGAGAAGAATGGGGAGAGCATACATGTGTGAAAGAAAGGATGATTTAGAGAGCGGGATGCAGCCTTTGTGAGAGTAGAAATCTAAGTATTAACATGGACTTTCTGTACTATCATCTTTTGAAACTGATTTGTATTCTGCATCCAACATTTATTCAGTCCACATAGGTCTGTCAGTATGTTCACCCCAGGAGAATGAATCACAAATGAGACACATACTGCAAGGATTTACAAAAAATGGTTGTGGTAGTGGGAGCATAAGATGACAAGCGATCCCATGGTGCAAGTTCACACGCTACTGTGAGAGCAAGAAGCTGACAGAGTTACATGATGTGGGTGCATCACAGGAGAGGTTGAGGCATGAAGGTGGAGATGTGGGAGAGTGGTGGCGAGGTAGTGATTGTAGGGGTGGTTGACTCCCCACTGACTGGATCAGCATCAACCAGCATTATAATGAAAGGATTTAACTCTGCTTACCATCAGGGTTTTGGACCAAGCCTGGGAAATTAGGCCAAGTGTGTGTGGGTTGAACAGTGTGTATTTCGGGGAAGATCGGGAGTGTGTGTAGTTGATTTATCCGCAGAGAAACAATGTAAGTCTGTGTATTGTCTACTTTGCTAAAGTGCTTTTTTCTTGCCAACATTTCACTGGCTGTGCATGTCTCTCACTCCATCTCTCTGTCTTTCAGAGGATGTTCGAGCAGTGAGACAGAGAGCGAGGCAGGAGATTTGTTGGACCAACAATTTGAGGAGCTCAACAACAAGCTTAACTCAGTCACTGATCCAACAGGCTTCCTGCGCATGGTGTCCAGAAACAACCTGTTCAACAGGTAGGAGATTGCTGTAAATCACCTGGACGTTCCTCCACTCTTACTAAGAGAGACAGCCTCAATCAGCAAGCGCTACTTAAACCCACTTTTCCACACACACAAGAAAAAGATTAAAAATATCTGCTTGGGTAAGGAGATTCACGGGTATTGTGGCTCATCTGTGAAAGGAGTCTTTTCTCCATTGTTTGGCCAGCACAGAGGCAGCATGTGAATCCTCCTTATTAAATAGACTGAGTAGAGCCAAGCTGCTAAAACCCTTATCAACTGCCTACTCTGGTGGGTGTGTCTATGTGCGCGCGTGTGCGTGCGTGCGTGTGCGCACATTCCAGACACAGGCACCAATGTGGTTTTAAGATGTTTGCCTTGTTTGTGTTTGCTGTACAGATTTATCACTGTGGATTTTTCAGTGAGTCTGCCAGAGGCTCGTTCAGAGTATTATTTAATACTACTATGTAAAGTATTTATTTGCACTGGGCTGATTGGTAATGTATACCAATAGAAAGAGTGCATGTGTGTTCATATGTGTGTGTCTGGGTCATATTTCCCTGTCCTCGTCCACAGTTGAGCTGCTCTTTGATGAGAGGGTAATTCCAGCTTTAATTGAGTCTCTGTGCTCATTAAGCCCCTTTAATGGGCTGCCGGTAATAATCCGCTCATTCTTTTTGGGCCTCAAAAAACTCTGAATTATAAAGCTCCTCGTGATTAGGAGCCTATCGTCTATCACAATGTTAAAGCAAGAGAAAATTAAGAAAACCTCATTGTCATTTCAGGTCATACATCTTGGGGTTTGATATCAAATAATGTGCATGTATGTGCTGTTCAAGGGCTCTCTTTGACTTTACCTCCCCCTATCATTGTTAAGATTGAAGCTATTAGTGGTATGAAGACTAGTATTTCCACGATTACTCATAATTAAGAGAAATTAGAAAAATATTAAAAACTAATTAAATGACATTTAAATCAAGGTACAGGAACAATATATGCAGCATTAAATGATCTGTGCTTCTGGTGTGATATCTTCATTTTGTATTATCGATTGCCCTATTTTAACACTGAGATGTAATCTTCACCAGGGAGCTTGAAAGGATTACTATGAGAAGGTGATAATGAAAGTCTCTGTCTCTAATCCCCTCGGTGTGTAATTGAATACGTTTTTATGCATGATGATGGCATAATGAGATTGTTTGAGAATCTCGATGAAGTTATCTGTATAGAAGCAGTAAGAACTGGTAGAACAGGACACCTGCATCAGTTGAGTGGCCACTAGATGGAGCACTAACTTATATCACAGCTAAAAATTAGGTCAGTATAAAAAGCTTAAGTGTGTCATAGTGGCAAAATTGTCTGCCTTTGTAGCACCTCTCAAATTACACTTAAAAGTGTGTCTTTCAACTGCAGCTCAAACTAGGCAGCCTCTGAATGCAGTCTTCACCTTCAGTATTGCTGCTTTTAGTTTTTCACTGTTTCTCTCTACACTTGACACTCACCTTCTCTTGGCTTATCCCTGGCCTACTCTCTCATTCTTCCTGTCAGGCTAACAAACGATTGTTTGCTTTCCCATGAAAGCTCATGCCAAGGCCTGGGAGAGAGACAGAGTGTTGGGAGGCTGGAGGGAAGCCAGTGGCCTGGGGCTACCAGAAGGGCAGGATAGATCTGTCTGTTGGCTGGGGCCCGGAAGAAACTCTGGCTGGTGGAACAGATGGAGAGTAGTGGCAAGTGTGGCCATAAAGCTACAGCACCAAAGGCTTCTAACCCCATGGCCACCATTAGCACAGTTGTCAGTATGTTGCGTGTCTCGGCCTGAGCAGGGTGCTGTCACTCCTGCCACGCAGCAGGCATGCCTCAAACACACAGTGCTGTTACCTTATTTCAGTTTTTTCCCATGGACTCAAAGTACTATGGTACTCTAGTCACTGGCAGTGCATTGAAGACGCCCACAATCTCATCTTTCATCAACTGGAAGCTCTGGCTTTTCATTGTATGTAGAGTAGGTCCCTGTAAAGATGGCATGAGCCCTTTGCCATTCTGGCAAGCTACTTCATGTTTCTGTAAGCTTTAGACAACTGCAGTGCAATACTGCCATCTAGTGGACCTTTACACGTCGACATATCAATATTCTCTGGTATTGCCTCATGTCATGTGAAATTATATATGTGTGTTCAAAGAGGGATTACAGCACATCACAATGGAAATCCAGTATGGTCTGCCTTCATCTGCCTCTTACTCAGCGTGACTTAGATCTGACAGTGAGCATGTTAGCAAAAGAAATGAAGGGCCCCTATGATTGAGAGTGCTGGATCACTCTTCTGCAGCAGCTTTGTACTTCTGCTGCAGACAAACTCTCAAAAACTACAGTGGCAAAGTTTGCATCTTTCTACAGCCATATATGATGTAACCCTATGCTGCAAGCTAGACATGGACCTCAGCAACCACATTCCCATCACATCTGCAAAGCTCATTAATTCCAACAGGATGGTTTGATGTTAAAGCACAGTTTGATACATGAGATCCCTGTTTACATGCAGTAAATTTTCTACTCTAAGACTATACACTTTTTCTAATGAAGACTTTAATTATTAATCAGTATTTTAAAATTAAATGACTTTAAGTTAAATGTGCACTGTTATGGGGATTAATATCAGATTAGACCTGATAATGGTATATTTAAGGACACACGTGGGAACTAAAGCATGGTCTATTAATTCTGGAGGAAGGAAGGTCATTTTGTAACTTACAGAAAACTGAAGAGTCTATGTATATATTTATGGCGCTTATACAATAAGGTGCTTACTATAAATGCATGCCTAAAATTATTTTGGGTCTGGAGCAAAAAGGTATGATGTATGAAATGAAAACAGCATTATTTTTTGTTGTGTTTGTGCAGGAGTTGCCAGAGTATGACTAGCCTGTTCAGTAACACCATGTCACCTGCCAAAGATGGTAACTCTTCCCTGCCTCGTCGCTCCAGCAACCTCGGAAAGCCTCCTCTCCGGGCACTATATGATTTGCTCATCGCACCTATGGAGGGGGTGAGTACTACCTCTATGGGTCATTGCCTGCCTTTGTGGTAGATTGAAGAGCATAAGAGAAAATGCACTGGTGAGAAATAGAAATCAAAAGCAAAGCACCACAAATTGATTGTTATTTTGTATTTGTGTATTTTCATACTAATCCTTACAGGGCTTGATGCACTCCAGTGGGCCTGTTGGCAGACACAGACAACTGGTGATGGTGCTGGAGGGAGAACTATACCTCATCCCCTTCGCATTGCTAAAAGGAAGCTCTTCTAATGAATACCTATATGAGCGCTTCAGCCTCATTGCTGTTCCCTCCATCCATGGCCTTGGATCCAGTGCAAAGGTTGAGCTTCTTATTCAGATGACTTGAAAAATAATGCCATACTTCTGTTTGAAACTCCTATAAAAACTGTAGGACTTTCATGAGCACAAATTATACTTTTTCTATTCTATATACTATGAATATAGTAGTAATGTAGTAGTAATGTAAATAGTAGTGTTTGTTGTTGTGCTCCTAGGCTCATTCCCGGCGCCCTGGACCAGTTCCATGTGGTGGTGTCTCAATGGCAGCAGTGGTGGGGAACCCTAGACTGCCCTCACCAGTGATGGACCGCTGGCTGTGGGGACCCATGCCCTCTGCAGAGGAGGAGGCTCTTATGGTGGCTGAGTTGCTGGGCTGCCAACCCCTGGCTGGCACTGCTGCCACCAAGGAAAGGGTGATGAGTGCCCTCACACAGGCTGAGTGTGCCCACTTTGCCACCCACATATCCTGGAAATTGGCAGCTCTGGTACTCACCCCAAACCCTGAGAGTGTGCCTGGTGGGGCAAGTGCCAGCGTGGGAGTGGGAACAGTGGGGAGAGGTGCAGGGGGGAGAAGAGGCAGCAGTGGTCGAGGTAGGAAGGGCTCCATCGGAAGCGGCTACACCATCCCAGAGTCTCTCCACATGCAGGATGACAGCAGTGACGTGGAAAGCATCTGTGACAGTCCTCCCCTCCAGGAGTTCCTGCTCACAGCTGCAGATATATTGGACCTGAGGTTGCCTGTCAAGCTGGTGGTTCTGGGGTAGGTTAGCTGGTTAAGGGGAACTAATTTAAATTGTGGCCTCACAATTAATCACACTGTAGATGTGGATTCAGGATTGACTTACAGAAACGAAAGGCATCATATACAGTGAAGTACTAAAAAGTAAATTGTAATGTAACTAATGAGAATGGGATAGCTTAACCTAGAAAGACAAAATACAATAAAACCAAACAATGTTTGAATTGTTATGCTATTATATATTTTATAGCTTCTTGATTCAATTATACAATTGTGTGTGATTGTGGCTGCAGGTCATACCAGGAGTCCAGCAGCAAAGTGACAGCAGATGGTGTCGTGGGATTGACCAGGGCCTTCCTGGCTGCTGGGGCTCAGTGTGCTCTTGTGTCCTTGTGGCCTGTCCCTGTTGCAGCCTCCAAAGTTTTTGTCCATGCCTTCTACACTGCCCTGCTTAATGGGACCAAGGCCAGTGCAGCACTGGCAGACGCCATGAAAACTGTCCAGAGCAGCAAGCAGTACTCGCACCCCTCCAACTGGGCAGGTTAGAGATGTCATTCACTTATTTGTTAATCCCCGTAATAAAAAGATGACCTTGTAATGGGGCTCTTTTTTTGCTTTTTTTTGTGCAGGATATATGCTGATTGGCAATGATGTCAAGCTCAACAGCCCATCTTCCCTCATTGGCCAAGCTTTGGCAGAGATTCTACAGTATCCAGATCGAGCGCGTGATGCTCTGAGAGTGTTACTACACCTGGTGAGACATGTACACACACACACACACGACTTACTATACAAAAACTAAGGAAACACAAAAATACTGATGCTGCACTTCCCTGGTCTTTGCAGGTGGAGAAGTCTCTTCAGAGGATACAGAACGGCCAGCGTAACTCCATGTATACGTCCCAGCAAAGTGTGGAAAACAAGGTGGGGGGTGTCCCTGGCTGGCAGGCCCTGTTGACTGCTGTGGGCTTCCGTCTTGACTCTGCAGGCACTGGTATCACTGCTGCTGTCTTCTTTCCAACTGCTGATCCTGGAGACAGGCTTCAGCAATGCAGCACCACTTTACAATCACTACTAGGTATGCACCAATGTTTTAGGGATTTGGTGGTTATGTATTTTTTGTGAGTTATTTTTACCACATACAACATAGCCAGTTCTGACCTCTGTGTTTGTAACATTTTATACCACTCCATAGTATATCAACTGTTAAATCATAGTGCTACTTTGTTTGGGGTATAAAGAACATGCCTTGTGTATGAATAATGAAGAACATCCTTTGATGCCATTCCTCAGGTCTGCCGCCGCCAGCTCTTCAGGCTTTGTGCAAACTCATCACAGCTTCAGAAGCAGGAGAGCAGCTCATCAACCGGGTAGGCCCCTGCAGCTCTGAACAAATGCTACTGAATTTTTAAATCTAATGCAAATTAGTCTTGACTAAAACCAAAAATACCATTGCTATTATTTAGTGTCAAGTACTATTAATGCAGTCCTTCTCACTTTCTATGAAACGTTTGCACGTCTTTGTACCACAAGGTTCTAGCTAGAATAGAATATCAGGGATATATCATTGCATAACTTTAAGTTACATCAGGACTGGATACACGCTAACACACTGGCAACTCAAGCTGCAGCTTAATCTGCACTGAAATGCTGTACAGAAGCCTAACTAGCATTCAAGTACAAAGTCTTAATTACAAACAGAGTCCTGTTCTCTTGCAACCAAGCTTGTGATACCAGAGAATTAATCTTACGCTGCAGAGGTTTATCCCTGTTTGCAGGTAACATGTGACTATTACATGCTCACAGTGAAGGACTATCCACGAAGTTGGTAATTGGCAGATTTTGTAGCCTCATACTGCTACTTCTGGTCTCAATGCACAGAACATTACATCTGCTCAACCTAATATATGTATGCTGATTTAATCAAACTTGTTAATATATTAAACACTTCTGTTACTTGTTGCTTTTATCCTTCTTGTTGACCTGAACCCGTGTACCCTTTGTAAATGGCCCGTGTGCATGCAATTAAAAGCCTATTCTCTTTCCCCTCCCTCTAACGTGCGGTCTGAAGGCTGTTAAAAATATGGTGGCAATGGTAAGTGTGCCTTCACCTACCTGCACTCCATCCCATTCGACCCTGTTCTTCCACTTCACTCCACTTTCTGTCCTGCTAAACTCACTAAAACACCATCTTCGTGTGTAGAAGCTGCATGGCAATTTAATGATCAGTTTTGTTGTTTCCATGCTGTTCAGCGTTTGCATGCATAAAGTGTAGCTGAGCAAACACTTACTGTGTTGTCTTGCTCATAATGTTTTCCATTGCGAGCTCCTGAAGTCAGATCTTAGGGATTTAGAGTATTTAAAGATTTTCAACCCTGGTTCATTACAGGTCAGAGGAATGTTTCAGGGTGGTAGTAGAGATAAAGCTCTCATCTAAAAACAAACCCTTTCGTGATCATGAAGAGTGAAGTGAGGAGAAGAGACGTGTTTCTACTCTCTGCACAGTTACGTCAGGTTGACAAAGGTGTCTCTGTTCCAAGCCAAGTAATCCCCAAACAAAACAGGCAAGTGTGCTCCCAGGGCACCTGTAAACCCCCACAAAGCTGAAGCCCTTTTAGCTCTACTTCACTGCAGATGTGTTGTTGCCCTGAGTACTCATGCATAAGACTCAAACATGAAACAGATTCATAGCTAAATCTTTTTACAGTAGTTCCACAATAAGATGTAGTTGCCATTATATTAGGGAACTTAAATGCATTAAAAAAAGGAAATATTCATTGAGAGCAAGAAACTGTATAACGTTGCACTTATTTAAAATCTTAATAGAATAGAAATTGTTTGATCACACAAATCAATTTTGACCATCAATCACATCTGCAGTAGAATCCACCTGTTTATTGTATTATTGTACTCATCCCTAACAACTGCTTCTTTTCACCATTTGTCTTCTCCCTCTTCTTCTCCAGCTCCACCAGGTGCTAGTCCAACTCCAGACAGGCGAGAAAGAACAGGATTTCTCCCTCTTACCCATTCAGGTTTCCATTAGTGTGCAGCTATGGAGACTGCCAGGATGCCATGAGTTTCTGGCTGCTCTTGGTGAGTCACGTTACCTTAGAAAACTTTCGATCCATGTATCATTGTGGACTCACAGACATGTTGTTCAATTGAGAAGTTGCAACAGTTGTCCTTTTGTGTGTGAGCAGGATTTGACTTATGTGAGGTCGGCCTAGAAGAAGTGGTGCTGAAGACCGGCAAGCTAGCCAACCGCCGCACCTTGCACTTTGCTCTCCAGTCTCTGCTGGCACTTTTTGGTAAGTATACTTATATGCTCATGTTCATTGTATTATTTTTGTAATATTTTCAGTAGCTGGACTGTATATTGGAGTCATCAAGGATTTGTATTAAACATTTTTGGTGATGCTGTTGTTTTCATCAGGTGTCACATTTCTCTTTTTGTCTTCTTCTTTGTCTTCAGACTCCACAGAACTGCCCAAGCGTCTGAGCCTGGACAGCTCCTCTTCCCTTGAATCTCTAGCTTCAGCCCAGTCTGTTTCCAACCCCATGCCCATGGGATACTCAACCCTTCCCTTCTCTCCTCCTTGCCTGGACAATCAGGCATCAGATGCCATCTCTGTCTATAGCCTCAGCTCTGTAGCCTCCTCCATGAGCTTTGCTTCTAAGTCAGAGTGTGATTTCCTCGGCTATCGGCAACGCAGTGGGGTTACAGCACACTACTCTGTCCACAAACACCCTCATGTTCCACGTAGTCGCTCCTCTCCTCATGGGGCAGCTGCTGCAGTGGCAGGAGCGCGAGGCGACGAGGAGGAATATGAGGGTTTTTCCATTATCAGCAGCGAGCCGCTGGGAAGTCACTGTGACTCTTTGCCTCTGCCACCAGGACACAGCCAGCGCCACCACCGTGGAGGCAGGGGGGTTGTTGGTGGGTCCAGCACAGGAGCAGGGAGAGGCTACACCGTATCAGTATCATCAAGGGGCAGTGTCAGCACCCCCACATCCCCTGTCAAAACATGCCTGGTGCCCAGCCCAAACTCACCATTCCAAAAGGTGGGTAAGGTGAGCAGCTCAGATACAGGTGAATCTGACCAGTCCAGTACAGAGACGGACAGTACTGTCAAGTCTCAGGAAGAAAAAACCACCCCTCTGGATCCTCAGGAGCTGGCCCAGAAGATTCTGGAGGAGACTCAGAGCCATCTCCGAGCTGTGGGCAGTCTTCAGCGTGCTGGGGCAGACGGTGGGACAGCTGGAGGAACCTCAGCTCGGAGCTGCGCCTTCCGCTCTTCTGAAACTAGCGCATTCAGTCGTCCTAACAGCAGTGCTAGTGGCCGAGCTCAGTCTTCCCCAAGACCCAAACCTCCCTCTCGTTCCTCTTCACTGCAGAAGATAAGCTCTGGCTACAATAGTCCTGCAGTCTCTGAGTGTTCCCAAAAGGAGGGCAGCCATCCTTCGCCAACTATGGACAGCCATGCACAGTTCAAATTAAAGTACCCAAGCTCCCCATACAGTGGCCACATCTCTCGTTCCCCAAGTAATGTGTCTCCCAGTTCTGGTCACCAGTCCCCAGCTGGTAGTGCTCCATCCCCTGCACTGTCCTACTCCTCTACAGGCTCTGCCTGCTCTACATCAGCTGATGCCCCAGACTTGGACCGTCTAAGAAGAGGGGTTATTGATGAAAAAGTCCAGGCTATCCACAATCTGAAGACCTTTTGGGCTAATGCTGCAGAAGCCCAGCGACAGCAACATCTAGGCCCTGTCAGAGCAGTCCATAGCACTTCTGGAGCCCTTGCTAGTAGGGATGTATTGAGCCTTCTGAACCTCTCCCCACGCCGTTGCTCCCCTAATGATACCCAAGACAGCCTGGAGCTGCGGGAGCTGGGGCTGCATTCACTAGATAGGGGCAGCAAGAACTCTTCCAATGGACACCACTGCTCAAACCCCAGAAAAGTGGCTCCATCACCTACTATTTCCACAAGCAGTAGCCCTGGTGCTCGTTCTATCCGACTACCCTCTGGCAATGGATACAAGTTCCTGTCGCCTGGAAGATTTTTCCCTTCCTCTAAATGCTGAGACATTTAAAACGGTCCTATACTTTAATCTATCATTTACTATCCTATGTGCTGGAGGGGTAGGGCACTTTTTGAGGACCACTGTTGGTCCGCCAAGCTTGACTGACAGCGAGAAGGATTTGATTGGTCAGTGAGTGTGATCCTGCAGAGGCACATGAATGCTTTAGAGTGTCTTGTCTTTGTGCCCATAACACTGTAAATGGCAATGAGAAATACTCAACGACCTGATACTGTGTTTGTGTGTAACTGTGTGTCAGGTAGATGTAAATGCCATTTGGTATTTTTCCCCAAAAACTTTGCTGTTTGTGTGGGCCAAGATGCAACAGCTATGACTGATTTCCTCCATTCTATTTTTGTTTTCTTAAATTTAATGGTTATTGTTATTATTGTTTGTTATTATTATTAATATTCTAATTATTATTATTATTATGTTTTGTAAATTAATTCCAGTGTTTCACAATCAGTATTAAGCGTTTTTATATTATTAAAAAGTGAACAAACCTGTACCATGTAAAGATGGATAGTGTGGAAAAAAAGATTTAATATTTTTTATTGAAATCAAAAGGGCATTTTGCCTGATTTCTTTGTGAATTGAGTGTCTGCTCTGAAGCATGGATTCTCTTGCTATTCAATGTTAAGTAACATGTATGACTTTTTAGCCCATGATTTTTGAGATTAAACATAAAAGTTTCATGACAACCATCTGTCATTTATCAGTAAACGGTTTCAATAAAAAACATCATGTTTGCTTTCTTGTATTCCTGACCTAGATAGATAGATAGATAGATAGATAGATGGATAGACAGACAGACAGACAGACAGACAGACAGACAGACATACAGACATACATACAGACAGATAGATAGATCTAGCTCTAAACCAAAAAAGTGGAATCACTGCTACAAGAGATGTACATACATGTATTACTGTAGATTCACCCAAAGCTAGGCACCACCAGGTCTAAGGACACGTCATTATTAGACTAAATAAGTAGGCTTCAGGTCGTGCAACAGATATTAAAACTGAATGGTCAAAAATATTTATTATAATTGATTTTTCCAATTGCTTCTTAAATAAATCTGAAATGATGTAGCACTTAAATAACTGGTGTGGTTTTAATGTGATGTACTCAGTCACTGGTGCTGTTTGATCAGACCATAACTAACCACCAGAAAGACACGTTATTGGTTAATACTAATTAGTAGGTCTGACCATGCCTCCTTCTGCAAATCACCGCTCACGTGGGAGGGACCGGGCGCCGCTCTCTGCAGCTCTTGACGTTACCAGCAATCAGCGGTAGCTGGGTAGTTACAGTAAAGGAACACGCTACGATGGTCCTCATCAAGGAGTAGTAAGTTCGAGTTTTCTAACCAAACGGTTCTTTTTGTGACATTTTTGAAACCGCTGCGTCGTTAAATACCGGATTCGGTTAGGCACGGCAGTTTATTCGCGGGTTGGACGTTAATGAAAACTTTTCATCTTGTCTCAGTTGTCTGTCAGACACATGAGGGAAGGGTGGGATTGCTCAAGAGCTGCTCTGGCCTACCGGCTTTGACAGCGGTATGTCGCTGTGTGACAGTTGTTGTTAGCCTACATTTTCTCATATGTTCACGTTAAATAGTTGGCTTCGAAACACTATGGGTTGTGTTTTGCGTTTGGAAGATGAGAGTACCGGCATTTGTGCTTTTAAGCTGTAAAACTTTAACTAACTTGAGCTACGATTAAGATGACGATTTGCTAATGCTAGCTAACCTAACGGCATAACATGAATAGGATATCACCTAGCGTTAGCGCTGCTAATGATATCTTTGCAACATTGACCTAAATTTGTGGCGGCACCAGCTAATCTTGCCCAAGAGAAGATACTGTGATTAATATGCGAATTCGCTGGTTGTTTTCTCATGTTAAACCAAGCTATTGCAATCTGCAAGCCAAAGCGACATTAGTATTTAGGTTACGCTAACTAGCTAGCTAGCTGTTAGCTACCTGTGGCATGAAGTTGGACCATAAGATGCTCATGTTGACATTTAAGCCATCATCTGTTGTCGTCATCAAAATATGCCAAACACAACAGTAAACTAGTCGTAATCATACACAGAAACATGTCTAGCTAATGTTAGCTTCCCACTAAGCCATTGAACACGTTTGTCAAATCTGTGCCTGCTGGATTAATAAATGTAAGGCTGATGTTTTTTTTTACTTTGGCTCCATTGGTAAAGGAATGTGTGCGTTTTGATCAAGGCAGGAACTCTACTATTAAATTATTATTTTCAGCGTGTCATAGCCACCCTCCATCATAATCATATTTGTGTTTTCGAAGCGACATTGTGTTGGACGCATCGTTTTCATTTAATGTTATCTTTGACTTTAAATCTGATACTTAAGTTTCTGTTTAATTTCAAATGAAATCGACTCATTTAAAAATATAAGCTAAAGTCGAGACACTAGTCTAACAAATCAGATTGGAAGTTGTTTGGTAGTGTAACCCAAACACAAGCTTTATAAGACAACTCTAGAATGCAATAGTGCCAAATACCAGCCAACGTTATTAAGCAGATCAGCAAAGTTTTAGAGTTCTGTAAAATCATGTTATCACGTGTTTTTTTCCCTATGACCATTGGACAGCAGTTTCTTTAATTTGTTTAGAAAAACACTTGTACTAAAGCAGCACATGGCTGTAATCCCACCAAAGTGTGTGTGCTAAGCAGAAAAAGGCATTGGAATTCTGAAATTAGCATAACCTGCACTAATGCAAAGGATTACTTACCAGCTTGATTTAGTGAATTTATATCACGTCTACATGTATCCACATCCCATGTAATGTTCTTAGTGCAAGTGTTGTAACAAATACCATGCATCCTTTAAAAATCCTCACTCCTTATTTACTTGCTATGCTCCTGTCCAGTTAATTTTTCAAACTTGAGAATCATGGTGTGCCTTGTGCACAAAGCCTTACTTTGTAGTTGTCAGTGGCCTGGTTGAAGCAGCCAGGAGAAATAAACCCCACCTGTCACTGGGTGCCATTGTGAAGATTAACCTAATTTCAACACAAATTAATAGAGTAGTGTTAATTCTGGACAAATGTAAAATCTAATTATGTTTTGCTGCTGCAGCTCATCAATGTCAAAAAGCACATGGGTGGAAAAAGTGCAGTTGGAATAAAAAAAAAAAAACAATAATTTATATGTTTATATGTCAGGGTAGCATACAACCTTGCTTTAGATTTGTGAACTTCCTCTGCCTACTTTTTTTCTTTTGCACTGTGTGTTTAGAGGTCATTGACTGAATCTTGACATTCACATCAGAGTAAATGATGCAATTGCTTTGGCCAAAGCATGCCACACCCTGAAGTAGACCTCTGTTGAGGCATGAAGGAAAGAATTTGCAGTATAGCCTAACTTTGAACCATGCACAAAGTAGTCTTTAACTTTTGGATATCTTATGTAATAAAGATTAAGATATATTTATTTTTTCGAGCAAGTCTTCACTGGTCTGTGCTGCACATTTGATGTTTTTAAAGCAATGTTATTGGCCTCAAAATGGGTCACCGCTTACATTTTGCTTTGCTCCTCTTCCTCTCACGCGTCTTTTCATTGGAGTTCTCTTCATCTCTTGGCCATATCCAATCTCAGCTTTTCTCTGCTCTAACTATTCCTCTTTGGTCGAGTGATGGGTGCCTCTCATCCTGCTGAAGTCAGCAGTGTGTCGAACTGGCTGGGCAGAAATAGTTTTTACCTCAGGAAGAGTCGCCACGACCGACTTCCTGTTCTTTAGCAGTGAGAAGGTCTCTGTGCATTGTGGAGGTTGCTTCTATTGTCATTATGGTGTATATGTGGCTATGACATTACTGCTTTTTCTGCAGTAGTTCATTTGATTCATTTTTAATTAATTTTTGAATATGTTATACATTTTGTCCAAACCAAGTACGTCAAATTGAATCATGTTTTTGGAGGTAATGTTATCCTTAAAGTGGTCAAAAATTGCAATGCTTCCAGCAGAATTGCTTTTTCAGATACAAGTGTTTTGTGAATGTTACCACACTTCTCTCTTTTTTGCAGCCGTGTGGTTTTACCCTGTAGTGTTGAGGAGGTGAGTAATCAGTCTCAGTCTGTTATTATGATTGATTGTTGTAGCTGTATTTTAATTTTAATTTTAGAGCTTCTTGGTTCTACCTAATTTCTTGTACTTTTCAGCTATGTCTTTCCTCTTTATAAATGACAACAAACTTAGCTAAGTGTAGTGACAGGAGCCATCTATGACACCCCGCCCCTGCCCCCCACACACAGATAATTTTTTTTCTCCTTTCCCACATTCAATTCCAGCTTTAAAACTGATCACTTTGAAATAAAGAAGTATACATGAATGAATTGGTTCAATCATTATTTCACGTTTGTTGCTGTTTGACTGTAGCATTGACAGACCTTTTACTCGTGCACGTGTTTCTGTTGGTCACATTCAGTAGAACCTGAGTTCCTTATTTGGGCTTAAAATGTGTCACGGAGTGGTGGTTAATAGTAATTGCAGCCTTATCCTCACCAAGAGTAAAGAAATAATGAATGCACCACTATCTTTAAACATTTCCAGTCTGTGCTTTGGCTTCTGGTTGCAAGTAAAGAAAACACAGTCATGTCCAAAACAAAGCATAATTTGTAATTCCTGTGATTGTTTTACAAGTGCAGGATTTGTTCTCAGTGTTTATAAAGGTTTATGTCATGAATCCCAGACTCTCACCCTGCTGCCTTATAAGGTGATACAATCCCTTGGAAATTAGTGCTGCATTTTTAAAGCTCTTTCCAAATAATTGACAAATAAGTGTTCTCCATAGAGGAGAAACACTAATAACAGCTCTGGTAGCTGAAATATAAATGAACATTCAGCCTTCTGTTGCTCCGACTATAGTTTAAACATCATAACATGAGACACTGGTGAATTTGGCCTGCAGCGTGTGGGATAGACTTAAAGTTTGAAATGCAAATAGACTGCCCAGATTATGGCTGCTTTTCATTTTGATTTGGAAAGACAGCAGGATAATTAAAAAAAAGACCCTTGCTCCCACACAAGCTTATTCGACTATTGCATTCTGGATATGTTTGTTCTAGCCACGTTATATAAATCTGTAATCTACTGGAGTGACATGAGGACAGTAACATGTCTTACTAAGTTTATGTTGGCTGTTTTGCGCAACTTTAAAACACAAATCAAATGCTATAATCAGAGTGTCTATAATCACAACAATTACATATGACAAAGGACATCTTTGCGCCTCTAAAACAAAAAGCAGTTTGACTTGAACCTTTTGAAGAGGTAGACAATTAGAAGGTTTGGAACCACTGGCCTAAACATTGAAAAATAAACTCAAAAGAAGAGAGGATAAATTATAGTTTATGATACATATGCAGCTTGTAATAAATAAATAAAACACTTCAATTAGCTGAAATGCAAATGCTATTTATATCTGTTTCCTAATTCAGGCCATACAAAGACATTTGTGGGTATACTGTAAGGGGCACTGATGTGTTTTTGTGTTGCAGTATCAAGTGGGACAGCTGTTCTCTGTGGCTGAAGCAAGTAAAAATGAGACGGGTGGTGGAGAGGGCATTGAGGTGCTCAAGAATGAGCCCTATGAAAAAGATGGCGAGAAAGGACAGTATACACACAAAATCTACCACCTAAAGAGGTATGTGTGGGGTTTTAATTTTTATTTAATCACATAGTTGCCCTCTTACAGTGTAATAGCACTGTGCTACCAGGTGGTGGCAGTGTTGTCTCATCTTTGTTGTGAAGAATTTCAAGTTGTTTATTTCCCCCCGGCACATTCTTTCCTCTAGCCTCGGATAACTTTGGCAATATGTCTTCCTTCTCCCTTTCTCCACTTACATGTACCCATTACTGTCCTCTTTCCCCACCCTCCAGTAAAGTCCCAGGGTTTGTCAAGCTCTTTGCCCCTGAAGGCTCCCTGGTATTCCATGAGAAAGCCTGGAATGCTTACCCCTACTGCAGAACCAGTGAGTCCCCCTCCCCATATCACTTTACCTTTGCCTAACCCTGAAACTCTTAGAAACTGTTCTTCTCCATGTCTAAATACAATGTTGCTTGCTTATTTATATTTTTATATATAATAGTGTGTTCATGTAATGATGTTTTTTCTCTCCTCATGCCTGACCATGATCCAGTTGTG
Organism: Nannoperca obscura; assembly: GCA_036024295.1. Lineage (NCBI taxonomy): Eukaryota > Metazoa > Chordata > Actinopteri > Centrarchiformes > Percichthyidae > Nannoperca > Nannoperca obscura. Next base: position 26,754 of record JAVQJL010102859.1, read on the forward strand.
ACGGTAGGTAGCCTTAAATTCTATTTTGTTTGTTATTTCTTAAATCATCCTTTAACTACGTTTAAGGTGTTTCAGTGTACTCAATGGAGTTTCCACACAGTCAGCTCTGTAATGTCATGTCCTGACTCTTCATCTAGAATGAGTATATGAAAGACAATTTCTTCATTAAGATTGAGACGTGGCACAAACCAGACCTTGGGACACAAGAAAATGTGAGCACCCTTGTATCTTATAATGCAGATATCCAATTTGAACCTCAGATTAAAGCTTGTATGCTGTGCTGACACTTTTTTTTTGTTTGGTTTGGTTGTTTAGGTGCACAAGCTAGACAGTTCCACATGGCAGAATGTATCTGTTGTGCCCATTGACATTGCCGACAGAAGTCAAGTGTCCACTGCTGTAAGTAGAACCTGTTGTGGCACGTTTCCAGTGCAAAATATAAACACAGTATGGCGCCTTCATGTGGAGAAACCATCTATCTGCCAGACCTAATCCACTTTACATAAGCAATGTTCAAATGGAGGTTATTGATTTATCTTTGATGAGCTTATCATTTAATTTTACTTTTGAGCAACTTTTAAGTAATTTTATTTACAGACACAGGAACTACTTCATGTCAGTGATGGTTGATTTAAAAATAAGTACAGCTTAGACAACAAGACATTTTGGATAATCAATAAATAGGAACAGAAATACTGATGAACACAAATAGTGTCACATTTGAAATTGTGTTTATTGAACAGATCAGCATCTAGTTATGTCTGTGTGGATCAGTTATTTTTATAGTCAGAAAATGAGGACAAAAGCCAATCACAAACCCCCAGAGCCTGGGGCAACATCATCCAATTACTTACATTTAAAATAAATTACTTTACCAAGATAGCAATAGTTGTTGATCGATTGATCGATTGATTAATTGACTGATTGTTCCAGCCCTGCTTTCCACCTTTTTGCTGCACTAGAACAAAAAAGAACTGAGCAAAATTAAACTTGCTGAGCAATGCAAAATAGCATTTATTTAACCTTTGAAGTCATGAAAGTAGGTACTTTTTGTATCAAGTGGAACTGTTTTAGTGGATCCAATGCTGGAAATGTATTTTAGTAAACTGTATTACCAGAAAATGAAATGCCATGAAACGCACACCTTTCTGGCTGGCAGTGGATGGCAAGCCGTCCTCCTTTTTCTTACAGAAAATCACATTAGAGTTGATTTATTTAATCGCTTCATTGTGTTTTGGATAAATGTTAATTATTTGGCATTTATTCTCCATTTGACATAAGCCTCTCCAAGTTTGAAGTTTTTGCATTTAAAAACTACACACCATTTGAGCATACTTAGATTGCTGCAGTAATATTTAAAAATATAAATGAGTTTTTTAATACTCCACTTGGAATCTCTGAAATCTTATTTGAAGATGTTACACATCATTGCTGTTATTTGACATCACATTGCCTCATTTCACTGTGGCTCTGTTTTTGTGCGTATGCGTGGCTATTTGGCTGAGAAGCACTGGTTTCTGTGTGTGTGTGCGCGAACGTGCGTGTTTGTTTGCGGTGGGTAGTTAACGAGGCGGAGGTGTTTGCCTTGCTGGAGGAGTGTGTTGTGTCTGAGGACCCTATCAGCCCTCAGCCTCAGGCATGGCTGCAGGGCCTGGGGCGTACCGCCAGCACAGATGAGTTTGTTAGTGTAATTAAGGCTCACAGTGCTTCGTATGCCGGAACTAGACAAATACACACACCACACAAACGCACTTGCACTCTAGCACACACTCTTTTACTTGAGGAGTAGCTCCTTTTTCGTCTACCACGGCATATCGATTCACAGACCTCATTAGTGCAGCACAGTGTATTGTTAAAGTGACGGAGCTCGCAGCATTAAAACAGACAAATTATTGTGTGTGTGTGTAGGGTGGGTTTCTATCCGTTTCCACACGTTTGGCACCCTCCTGTTGGCCAATAGCCCTGAAAAGAAGTTTATAGCTGCAGGCGCATCATGATTTATTTAAAATTGCTGGGCCCTTGAGCTGTTGATAATTTGAAAGCCATTTCATTTATTTGTATTACTATTTCTTTTTGCCTGTTTTATGATGTCAACTTTGTTATGTTGGTCATGTGCTTGGTATATGCACCGTGTATTTTTATATATGCTTTTAAAAGTCTTTTTTTTACCTTGGGACCAAGATTCTCCTGTGCAATGGGGAATAAGTGAATAGTTCACTAAAATGGGTTTGGCAGGCCATGACTGTATGTACTGTGTATATATGGTGGGGAGTGTTGTTGCAGTTAGAGCAACTTAACTTAGGCACACACACACACACACACACACACACATACTTGGATGAGCAGCAACATAAGCTTTCATCAGCACACATGCAGGTAGATGTGAGCATATTTGCTTATATGAACTGGCACCAATGTCACCCTAATTAAACAGATGTGGCTGGTGGCATCAACGCCCCACAAACAGTCTTTTATCTCCCAGCCACTTAAGGCTGACTTGTGCTGTGGTCGTGCTGGATGACATTATCCCAGTGGGGGGGTGGGGGGGGGGGGTTTGGAGAATGAACTCTTTGACTTTTCAGTGGCAGCAACTGCTGTGCTCTTTAGTTTTAGAGCACAGTGAGTGAACAGTAGTGTAGGACAAGCACGCCACCGATTCTGTAACCTGCTGAATGCTGTAATGAGCTTGTTTTGTGCTTTGTTTTTTCAACAAATTGTACAGAACTTTTGATCCCCAATAAAACAAAAAACCTATTTACGTCTATTTTCATGTATAAAAATTTCAATTAGTATTACAGATCAGCTTGTTTGTCAGCTAAAAATAATGTCCTCTTTTTTAATTATATCAATTGTTCTCACTGTAGGACTACAAGCCAGATGAGGACCCTGCCAAGTTCAAGTCAGTTAAGACCGGCAGAGGACCCCTTGGACCCACCTGGAAGGTAACGTTGTTGTGAGCCATGGAAATCTGCATTCACACACACATGGCAATTAATGTTACAGGAGACTAAACAAAGATTCAACCCATATTTGACCTTGTATACTGACAGACTGTTTGAAAGGGTAATGGGTACCTGGTCATTGTCATTCACCCAAGACTCAGGTCCACAGCTGTGGCTTCACATATTTCTGTGCTATGATTGCACAAGGCCTTGCGTAATTCTGTGCAGAATTTTCCCGAGGCACTAAATAAAGTCAGGTTGGTCATAATAAAAATGATAAAATATGGAACATCTGTAAATCTGTCTAGAGCAGACTGTCCTCCCCACAAAGAGGCTTATGCCAACTCTGGAGAAGCTACAGGGTTCAGTTGCTGGGATGGGAGACTCTGTGTACAACTATTGTTGGAGAAACCCACAAACAAAAAGCCACTTGTTGAAAACAAAGCACTTTGGCAAGTGCTGCTAAAAGGTTTGTGGGAGACTCTCAACCATAGTTGATGAAAGTTTAGTGGTCTGAGACCAAAACTTTAGCTTTTTGTGTGGTGTTAGCGGCAGCATCATGCCGTGAAGATGCTCCTCTGCAGCAGGTTGTGGAAGGCTTATGAAGATAAGGGGGTACAATAAATGCAGCAGAGGACATGGAAATCCTTGAGGGAAAACCTGCTGCAGTCTGCAAGAGAACTTCTACTTGTGAGAAGATTTATTTTCCAGCAAGACAACAACCCCAAAAATAAAGCCAAAGCTACTTGGGGAAATGCCTAAAAACAACAAGGTTCATGTCCTAGAGTTATGCAGTCATAGGCCAGACCTCAATCCAATCAAGAATTTGTGGCTGGACTTGGAAAAATGCTTTTCACCCATGGTCCCTTTGCAACTTGACAGAGCGTGAGCGGAGGAATGGAGATAAATTGCAGCGTCCAGATGTGTAAAGCTGACCTCTTCACATAGACCCAAGGCTGTAGACTTGAAACAAAGATATCGCCAAAGAATTTGACACCCAGGGGATCAAATACTTACACAATCAGTTAGTCTGCGTTTTTATATTTTTATTTAATGTAGATCGATTGGTAGAGATTTCTTTTCACATTGTCATTTACCACGCCAGCACCATCGCCTGTGATAATCGGAATAGCTGTGTGAGCACAGAGCTGGAGGAAGGCGAGAGTGGGGTCGGCAAAACTGAAAGGCTGCGATTTGATGAAGACAAATCACCTCTTTCTCAGCTCTAATTGGATGTAATAGAAATTTCTAGTCACCAGGTCAGATAAAGGTTCTAGTCTGAGCTCCGTCTGCCAGACTTTGTGTGTGACGGAAGACGAAGACAGAAATGGGAAGGAGACCGTGAATGGACATTGATTCTTAATTTGACAAGCAGCAAGTCTGTATAAAGACAGATGTACTTTTGATAGAAAGTAATAAGTCAATAAGACGCAGATCATCCACACAGACAAACTTTGTCAGGAGTTTTGTTGCTTTCCCCTCTACCCCCTGCTGTACCCCGCAGCCTCACAAATGGGTCCTGCTCACTGTTAGAGCACTGAGAATGTCTATACTGCAGTGGAGCACCATGGGAAACTTTCCTCTGCTTCAAGAATTTTCACAGAACAAAGGCAGCCAAACAGCTTTAAAAAGTATGAATAAAGAAGCACAACTTTTTATTTTGTGTTTTTAATTAGATCACTTTCCCGTCCGCTGTGGACATGGAAAAGGTGAAAAAAGGGAGTTATGTGACAACAGAGGCACAATTTCTGCCAGCTTCTCAGAGCAATAAAACTCTTGTCTATCTCTGCATGCACACATGCTTGCATATCGGTACCCTTTGTATTTCTGAAAACTTCTGCTCCTTTGAGTGGGGCATAGAGAGGGAGAGAAGAAATGTCACCGTAAGTGTTTTGATGTAGAATCCGTTTCATGTGAAGTTCTCCTTTAGCGATGACAACTTTTCTAAACCCACTGCAAATTTAGAAATGTTTCTCATTTCCCCTCCCTCGCTCTCCTCCATGATCGCAGCATCAAACGGCAGTGGGATGAGGGTGATTGAGGCGGGTCTGTGGCATTTTCTTTTGGAATGCCGAGCCAGAATGAAGTGATTAATTAAACAGGTGTTCTCTGAAGGAGAGTATGTGTGTTCTGGGGGCGAGCAGGTCCTAGGTGTTAATAATGTAACCAGCTTTGCACCGCGACGCCCTTATCGCTTCGCAAGCACCGTTTTATCTGCCTTCCGTGGCCACAAAGGCATGCCTGTCGGGAACAGTGTCGCTGTCAGGGCGGAGGCAGAGAAATGGTCCCTTCATCTGGAGTTTATCCACTTTGCTCTGCCCCAACCCCCTCCTCCTTTTCTTCTCTTCTTCAGAGGGAGGCAGAGTGCAAGCAGCGGATGGATTTAGAAAGTGTGTTGTAGATTAGGGCACTTTAATCTGTGCACAGCACATCTTCATATTGATAATTATTTCAGCAAGCTCCATACCCAAAGCATTATGTATTAATGATTTTTAGCTTTGAATGCAGCCAAGATTAGTCTAAAATAATATTCTCTCAGCCTTCTGCTCTTTTTCCACGATTATTCTCTCATTGAAAAGTTTGTCGAGTTTTTACTGTTATTTATTCTGATGGTGTGCTTTAAAAAGTAATGTGTTGTACGTCTTGTCGTTCCTTTGCTGTTCTTCTTCTCCTAACAGAAAGAGCTGGTTAGTAAGACTGACTGCCCAAGGATGTGTGCCTATAAACTGGTCACGGTCAAGTTCAAGTGGTGGGGCCTGCAGACCAAAGTGGAGAACTTCATACATGAGGTCAGAGTGACATGTTCACACAGTTAAACTTCACACAGCCTGATTTATTGATTTACTCTCAGTCCAATGCATTAAACAACTGTGTGGTTATTGTAATGTACTTTTACATTTTCCATATTGTAAATATATACATCTTTTAAACAATATATTAATGTAGTGATGTTGATTTCAACCATTACACCAAGACTACCTCTGTCTCGTATAGCAAGAGAAGAGGATCTTCAATAACTTCCACCGCCAGCTCTTCTGTTGGATTGATAAGTGGGTGGAGCTGACTATGGATGATATCCGGCGCATGGAGGCAGAGACACAGAGGGAGCTGGACGAGGTGAGTGCAAGAAAAAATGACCCATAATTAGTAGTAGACCCCTTGCATGTTTACACATCTCCATATCAGTCAAAATGGGCTTTGTGTGGGAGTGTACAGTCTCTGGCATTGCATCTCTAATACTTGCCTGAGCTTCAGATGAACCAGTCTCGTTTTTTTTTTATCCTGGTGAAGCTGGTCTTCCAGTCACTAGACATTAGAAACGTTGAATAGACAGGGAGTATGCAAGCATGATAAAATAGGGAGCCTGCTGGAAGGCATTTTGTAGCTTACCCCAGTTTTTAAGTTGTACTAGAAATTTTGAAGTTGGTTCATCTTTCATTACCTTGTATATGAACTCAAATTCTTTCCATTAGCAGATCAAAGATTAACAGACATTTTCTTTCAACCAATGCATTTCTTAGCTTAAAACTTGCTTTTGCCATTTTAAAGCATGAATATTCATTTTGCCGTTTTCCCCACTGCATTTCTTGACACAACCCTCATGATTTGCTGTTCATTAAAAATGTAGCTTCTAATCTCTTTTAACTATTTAGAATTAAATGTGTTAAATCATAACTTTGCATACCATTTTTGTACTGCCAATAATGATTAGCTTTACTCCCTAATGGATTCATTTTGTTTTGTACTTTGCAACCAAAATGAAAACTGTTGGTGCATAGGCCAAAGTAAAATTTAGTTCTAAAACATTTATCATGTGCTTTTTCATATCCTGATCACAATAACTCCTGCGCTACTTCTTTGCCCACCATGGTATTTCAGAATAAGTTTTGGGATGCGTAATTAACTGAAAGAAACAATCTCAACATTTTATAAAACTTTTCCATAGTCACCTAGTTTTAGCTGTCCTGCTTTACTTTTTCTGTGATTTACTGTATTTTCGTTTTTGTCCAGATGCGTAAGCAGGGGTCTGTGCGAGGTACAAAGGCTGCAGACGAGTAGCCAGGCCAGCTGTAGGTCTGAGTGTTGCTGTGTAAGTTCTCACTGGTACAGTTCAGTCTCTATGATTCTTTCTCTGCTCCCTGTATGGTTTCTATGTTTCTGCACGCTTATGCCGCTTTCACTTTGTACTCTTCGGTGTTGTGAAAGGGCTTTTAGTCCACTAGGTCTAATTGTGCACGCGTGTGTATGCTTTCACATGTAACTCATAACTCTCCGAATTAGTTAATCAACAACACCAGATTTCAGAGAAATATGACGTATGTGCTAGGTCGTTAGGTGTTTCACTGACCCAGTGAAAGCCTACCATGGTTCGCATGAGTGCATACTTGTGTATGTGTACACACTTGGATATATCCAGACATCTGGGCAAACTTTTCTCAGAATCACACATGCTATTTTTTAAGAGGTGGCCAGCAGTTAAAAACATGCAGAAGGCCTGCTCAAGACTGGTTCTTGCAAAATCGAACCTAGAGGAATACAAGGCAGAGAAGTAACACAGTCCTCTTTTTACATCAGTCTTTCATTTCTGTGAATCACATTTGCTGTTAAACCTGTAAAACCGCTGGTTTGCTCTTGGAACTGCTCTAAATATCAGTCTGGGAGCTTTGGCCGTACAAGGAGAAAAAGGGAGGAATCTGGGCAGGACTGGCCAAAGCGGGCCAGACTCACACATTCCTGGCTTACTACCAACATACAGCATTTTGTGCTTAGCGCCGCCCCACACATCTCGCCCAATTCAGCATGTGTTTCCCATTTTCCCTTGGAGTAAGTAAACAGGCGGGTGCCATCAAAGAGGGCTGTGGTGAGGAGGCTGACGGGGCCTGAACCTCTGGGCTCGAGGGTTAGCAGGGTCACTGTTGGACTGTATGGCACGACACAGTGGGATGGTGGCCAGAGCCAGCGTGCAGACACCGTCATTTAGGTTTTTCACAAGACTGTACTGGTCTGCTGCACTTTTTTGTGTACACTGGTCGATTGCTGTTAGTGTAGGGGGAGGCAAGAAGGAAAGGGCAAGAAGGGGGGTTTCTTCAAGATGGCTCCTTTATTCCTCATTAACATACAAATGGAATTCTGCAGTTGAGAAGAAGTCGGTGCTGTGATTGAGAAAAGGATGGAGAAGTGGGAGGGTGAATCCTCGTGCCATTTCATCAGATCTGTCTATTCCTCTGTTTAGAGCCACTGTTAGTTTGAACTGTTCCATTAAGGTGTTCGGCTATCAGATTCTAACACTAATTGACTTTCCAAAGCCATCAGCCTCAGGGTGGGAGAATTTGAAAGTGATGCTCTTATCTACCTAGAAGACAAACAAGGGGTTTGATGGAGCAGATTTTTAAGCAAAGACAAAATATTTCAGTTTGCTAAAGGGACATTTGTTGTATGTTTAATGGTTTATGAAGCAAGAAGTAAAACCCAGAATCATACTTAATGAATAAAAATTAGTCTAAACCAGTGCGCAGTAACCAGCAGCCACTCAAGAAGGGTTCCCCACTGAATTACAGCATCCACTAAACCTGCTCTCACCTGTTTAGCTTACCTACATCTAATGTGGTGTTTATTTTCTTGTGTTCCCCCACAGCTTCGCAAACAGGGTGAAATACGAGGAACCAGTGCTGCAGACGAATGAAAAGACAAAGGATTTTAAACACCCACAATGATGGCAGCGATGGAGACTAGGAGGGCTCCTTTGGTGCCACTTTTTACCTGAACTGATTCCGGCTGTGGAGGAGGGGGCTCTGCTACCTGCAATCAATAGCGCGGATCCCTGACTTGCACCCAATCATAGACATTCTATACACTGAGGAATTGATTTCTAGAAACCAACACGATCCTAGCTGATAAGACTCTGGTTAATGTTGATCTCCTTGGCAGAGGAACGCCAGCTATCGGCATCATGTTATTGACAAGACCTACCCTTCTGGTGAGATATGAGAGGAGGAGCTACTTGCAGTAGAGATACAGTTTTTACAAAAGCAAATTCATTGGCTTGATTCCACAGTGGCAGGTGTTGGACCAAATATTTCCTGTGTTATTTTGATTTTCCTTTTTCCTTATTTTTTTTTGTTTTGTTAAAGCTGTCTCCCAAACATTCCTCTCAAGATGATGCCCTGTCTGACCTCTCTTTGTCTCCTCCTTGGTTTTAACTGTACACACTGGCTCAGTGGTTTGCATTCCCCGGCATGAGTGTCTGTTTGTCATACTCATGTTGCTTCCTGCCACAGCCTCCATTAAGAGATTACTAACACTCTGGGCGCCTTGGCCCGTTGTAATCCCCCCCACCATCAACCCACCTCACCCAAAGCACTGCATCTTATTAACACTGACAATCATGCCCGTACAGGTATTCACTCTCACTCTTGTACAGATTTAATAACCCCCACGCCCCACCTCACACACACACTAACGCGCGCGCGCGCATATAACACATATACATCACGCACATGAGGATAAACGTGAATTCATTCTCATACACACTCAGGTGCGGATGCCTTTGCGGTGACTGATCTCTTAAAAGCTCAAGCTGGGCAGATCCATGCAAGCTTGTTCAGCTAAAGGATGTTACTTTAGAAGTGTTTACAGCTCTCCCAGGGGGGGGGGGGGGGGGGGGGGGGGGGGGGGGGGGGGGGGGGGGGGGGGGGGGGGGGGGGGGGGG